>JADZMA010000312.1:0-37669 GCA_020796225.1 Arion vulgaris
AACATGACAGTAAATAAACGTACAATGTATTCGAAACATGACGTAAATAAACGTACGATGATATGTACGTAACATGACAGTAAATATACGTACGATGATATGTACGTAACATGACAGTAAATATACGTACGATGATATGTACGTAACATGACAGAAATGGCTGAAAGAGTCTGTAATCCCTACGAATAAAAAAAAAATCAACAAATCTCATTCAATCTGTGAAGTGTGATCCTGGACCACTGACTTACTAAGCAAATGCACTAACAAACTACACTATCGCTGCTCTCAACAACAGACAACGAAGATGTGTTTATAAAGTTTATTAAACATTACCTTCACATGAAAGTCGTGGTCGAATAGTTCCAATCAAACTGGGCAGATCTAACAATGTAACACGGACACTTAAACGACCTCGTACTAACTGTTGTTGAAGTCTTTTAGAAAGCTTCCAAGATCCTGATACTGTACCAGTCTAAGGAGACAGAAAACATATAGTTATCTCACATGTTCTACTTATATAATGTAGCAGTCTAAGGAGACAGAAAACATATAGTTATCTCACATGTTCTACTTATATAATGTACCAGTCTAAGGAGACAGAAAACATATAGTTATCTCACATGTTCTACTTATATAATGTACCAGTCTAAGGAGATAGAAAACATATAGTTATCTCACATGTTCTACTTATATAATGTACCAGTCTAAGGAGACAGAAAACATATAGTTATCTCACATGTTCTACTTATATAATGTACCAGTCTAAGGAGACAGAAAACATATAGTTATCTCACATGTTCTACTTATATAATGTACCAGTCTAAGGAGACAGAAAACATATAGTTATCTCACATGTTCTACTTATATAATGTACCAGTCTAAGGAGATAGAAAACATATAGTTATCTCACATGTTCTACTTATATAATGTACCAGTCTAAGGAGACAGAAAACATATAGTTATCTCACATGTTCTACTTATATAATGTACCAGTCTAAGGAGACAGAAAACATATAGTTATCTCACATGTTCTACTTATATAATGTACCAGTCTAAGGAGACAGAAAACATATAGATATCTCACATGTTCTACTTATATAATGTACCAGTCTAAGGAGACAGAAAACATATAGATATCTCACATGTTCTACTTATATAATGTACCTGTCTAAGGAGACAGAAAACATATAGATATCTCACATGTTCTACTTATATAATGTACCTGTCTAAGGAGACAGAAAACATATAGATATCTCACATGTTCTACTTATATAATGTACCTGTCTAAGGAGACAGAAAACATATAGATATCTCACATGTTCTACTTATATAATAAAAATGAAAATCGTGGAATAACCTTTTTATAACTTAGACATCAATCATAATAAATGAGTCGTCGATTTTTCTAGGCACAACTTATACGTTCAGTAGTTTGCTTTACCTCTGAAGTCGGAGACATCACACCTGGTTGGCGGGGGACACTGATAATAAAGAAAGCATGCCTTCACGCAAAAATCAGTCAGAAGCATCAGACCATGTGTCCAGACTACGCCTGAATTGATAGCGGGCGAACGCAAGAAGAAGAAGAAGTAGTTTACCTGAACGGTGAGGTCTATTTTGACCGTTCGTAAAATCAACGAGAACGAATTTTCTTCCAAAGTTTACGTCGCGAGGTTTGAACCAGGTACGCTTGGGTTATGATCGAGATCACTAGCGCTTAAGCTACAGACGCCCAGCACTTATATAATATAGACAACAAATGGTTGTATATAACTTCTCATTTTCCTGTCTTCTCGAATCCTGTTTAGCGTCAGGATAAGTTGAGATTTTTAGAACATACTTTTGTGCGCACGCGCTTCACAAATAGTGGTTGTTGCTGCCTCTGTTATTTCTGTGGCCCACTTTTGCATGGACGACGTTTTACTTTGCATCCACTGAACCCAGAAACTTTCGGTCAAGATTGTGCACACTCTGGAGGTGTATTTCAACTGGTCTCTAGTTGGAGTCGATTTTTCAGTTTTCTTTTGATTGAATATGTGTATTCTAACCTGAATGTGATAGACTAGTGCACCGTGTAACCCATCTAGAGGATCTTGAAGCCAATGTGACACGCCTAGCAAGCCGACAATGTTTGTATACGAACAGAACTCAGATTTCAAGAATCGGTAAACAGGGTCAAAGGGAGAGAACCAAGAAATAATATTCGATTTTCAGCATTAATGTCTTTGGTTTCAATTACATATATACATATATATTATATGTATAGTTTACAAGCCACGTTTGTTAAACAAGAAAGATATGAACATGAAAATCGTTGCATATCTTTTACAGGACTTAGCCTTCATCCACAGTAAACGAGTTGTTGATCTTCTAGGCACCACTTATACGTTCAGTAGTTTGCAATTGCTCAATTTTTACCCTTAGTAAAAATCCACGTAAACGAATTGCTTCCAAACTGCCTGCCGTGGGGTTTGAACCAGGTACGCTTGTGTTGTGATCGAGCTCACTACCGCTTGAGCTACAGACGCCCACAAGAAAGATATACACATATCATATATGTAATATTGAAACATACATATATACAACTATATATAAATTACACATGTTATGTATATAAAGCAGGCAACTTGTAATTTAGTATGATTTATGAACGTAACAGAAAACGACGATGTTTGGTAGCAATTGATTTCGTTTAGCAAAGATCATAGTGTAGCGCCCATTTGATTGTGACCAAAAGGGTGAAGTCTTCATAATACGCGAAAATGGCACAATAAACAATACTTAAGCAAACTCTGAGTAGCCCTCGTTCGAAAGAATGACGAATCTTGGAATTTACACTTTTAATCGAACTGTTGTACACAACTGAAATCTTACCATTGCTGTTAGGGGTTCGGCTGTCTGGTACATAACTCTTGAGCCTCGGAGTACAGCCACGTGATATGTGCCTTTTTTCCCTGTGTGAATAAATATGTTTTTACAGTATCAATGTAGTACACCTAACAGTACTGTAGAACTCTTAATTACAGTTTTCATTTATTATCAATATAAACATATCTTAACTAGTCTTTGTACTGTGTGTTCAAATGGGACAAACTGTTGCATCATTGAAGACCATCATTAACAGATGAAGGGAAGATGAATTTAGTGTATACTGATTGATTGATTGCTAGGACCATCATCATTTCACTTCGGTGAGTAACCATGTGTGCTTCGATTTCTTTCTTGCACAGGAAGATCTTAGCTGCAGTGCACGAACTCCGAAGCACCAGCGAGGTCCCGATGTAACTTTGAAGATGGTGAAAATATTTATTTAGGAAATTCATTTTTTATCTTTTCTAATGAATTTCCCCGATCAGAGGCTTTCCAGCCTGCTCTTTTCAATTTGTAACTGATATGGGTTAGTACAGTGCTCAAATTGAACACAAGACCTATGTTTTATCGTCAGTCTCCGATAGGATTTGGAAGTCGATCTCACCTTCACTGAGATCATGCATCTCGAGAAAATAAAATAGATGGCTGTGCGTGGAGCGAACCTGGTACCTTGGCCCGAAAGACCAGCACTTAACCTCTACGCACAGAAACACCAATCTGGTTGTACAAAGATCTCGTATATTGTATGCCAGTAGGGGTTCCCAGAACAGTCTCGATAGACAGTAAATGGGAACGGAAGGCCTGGGCGTTCTAGGAAACATTGAGACGAACTAGAAGGAGAGTTGACAAATTGTTTCTGACATTAAACAATTGATAGAAAGAGATTGACAAATTTTTTCCCTGACAGTTTAAACAATTGATAGAAAGATAGTTGACAAATTGTTTCTGACATGTTAAACAATTGGTAGAAAGATATTGACATTGTTTCCTGACATGTTAAACAATTGATAAAAAGAGAGTTGACAAATTGTTTTCTGACATGTTAAACAATTGATAGAAAGATAGTTGAAAATTGTTTTGACATGTTAAACAATTGTGAAAGATAGTTGAAATTGTTTCCTGACATGTTAAACAATTGATAAAAATATAGTTGACAAATTTTTTTTGACATTTAAACAATTGATAGAAAGATAGTTGACAAATTTTTTCTGACATATTAAACAATTGAGAAAGATAGTTGACATTGTTTCTGACATGTTAAAACAATTGGTAGAAAGATATTGAACATTGTTTCCTGACATGTTAAACAATTGATAGAAAGGTAGTTGACACATTGTTTCCTGACATGTTAAACAATTGATAGAAAGGTGTTGATACATTGTTTCCTGACATGTTAAACAATTGATAGAAAGAGAGTTGACAATTTTTTCCCTGACATTTAAACAATTGGTAGAAAGATAAGACAAATTGTTTCCTGACATGTTAAACAATTGGTAGAAAGATAGTTGACAAATTGTTTCTGACATGTTAAACAATTAGAAAGATATTGATTATTGTTTCTGACATGTTAAACAATTGATAGAATAGTAGACAAATTGTTTCTGACATGTTAAACAATTGATAGAAATATAGTTGACAAATTGTTTCCTGACATTTAAACAATTGGTAGAAAGATAGTTGACACATTGTTTCTGACATGTTAAACAATTGGTAAAGATAGTTGAACATTGTTTCCTGACATGTTAAACAATTGATAGAAATATAGTTGACAAATTTTTTCCCTACATGTTAAACAATTGATAGAAAGAGGTAATGTTTTTCGAATTTAAACAATTGATAGATAGATAGTTGGAAAAATTTTTTCCCTTTAAATTATTAAACAATTGATAGAAATATAGTTGACAAATTGTTTCTGACATGTTAAACAATTGATAGAAAGATAGTTGAACATTGTTTCCGACATGTTAAACAATTGATAGATATATAAGGATACATTGTTTCTGACATGTTAAACAATTGTAGAAAGATAGTTGACAAATTGTTTCTGACATGTTAAACAATTGATAGAAAGATAGGAACATTGTTTCCTGACATGTTAAACAATTGATAGAAAGAGAGTTGACACATTGTTTCCTGACAAGTTAAACAATTGATAGAAAATAGTTGACAAATTGTTTCTGACATGTTAAACAATTGATAGAAAGATAGTTGACCATTGTTTCTGACATGTTAAACAATTGATAGAAAGAGAGTTGACAAATTGTTTCTGAATGTTAAAAATTGATAAAATATAGTTGACAAATTGTTTCCTGACATGTTAAACAATTGATAGAAAGATAGTTGACAAATTTTTTCCCTGACATGTTAAACAATTGAAAAAAGATAGTTGAAAATTGTTTCTGACATTTTAAAAAACAATTGATAGAAATATAGTTGACAAATTGTTTCACATTTAAACAATTGATAGAAAGATAGTTGACAAATTTTTTCCCTGACATGTTAAAAAATTTGGGTAGAAAGATAGTTGACAAATTGTTTCCTGACATGTTAAACAATTGGTAGAAAGATAGTTGACACATTGTTTCCTGACATGTTAAACAATTGATAGAAATATAGTTAAAATTTTTTCCCATACTGTTAAACAATTATAGAAAGATAGTTGACAAATTGTTTCCTACATGTTAACAATTGATAGAAAGATAGTTGACAAATTTTTTCCCTGACATGTTAAACAATTGATAGAAAGAGAGTTGACACATTGTTTCCTGACATTTAAACAATTGATAAAAAGAGAGTTGAACATTGTTTCGACATGTTAAACAATTGATAGAAAGAGAGTTGACAAATGTTTCCTGACATTTTAAAAACAATTGATAAAAAAGAGTTGACAAATTGTTTCCTGACATGTTAAACAATTGAGAAGAGAGTTGAAATTGTTTCCTGACATGTTAAAAATTGATAAAAAGAGAGTTGAAATTGTTTCTGATATGTTAAACAATTGATAGAAAGATAGTTGACAAATTGTTTCCTGACATGTTAAACAATTGATAGAAATATAGTTGACAAATTGTTTCCTGACATGTTAAACAATTGGTAGAAAGATAGTTGACACATTTTTTCCCTGACATGTTAAACAATTGGTAGAAAGGAAACAGAACGACAATAATGAAAATATCTTGTGAAATCATTATGTGTTAAAAATGGGACTGGAAACTGATATAGATGGTTATAGAAGTAGTCATTTTATTATAACTAGAAGAGAATAATATATTATCAATGATTATTGAGCTGACTTAACTCATTCCATACCAATAACTGCTACAATGGTTTACAAAGTGTCTAAAGCCGACGGATTGACTCCATTGCACCGGTTTTCCCCCATAGGGCTCGTCCTTTTTACAGAAACGACAAGCCACCTGCCGAGAGTATTGCATAGCACGAACTCTGTTTCTCCGGCGCAATCCTAGGGACAGAAGGCGCGGTCTTGATCCGAACCGCGAGCTTGAAATGTTACTAATATATATATATATAGCTAAACACTACAAACAAAGTACTATAGTTTCTATATATATATATATAAATGTTGTACATTTGGAACAACGTAAAAAAAGAATATTTCTGTGATGCAAATGTTATTGTCACAAAATAATCGTTTTGGGAACTCAATAACATTTTGAAAGAGTTAACAGCACTCAATGTAGAATCATGTTTTACAATATTTACTAGAAGATGTTTAAGGGGTGTATGCTGATGGTTCATATATATCTTTACTAAGTGGTATATGTGGAAATGGTTGTGAGATGATTGCCTCTTGCTTCAAAATTTTTTCAGTTTGTTCCTGCATGAAGAAATGTTGAAATTTTAAATGATTCCATGTATGTCAAATCGAGTTTTTGTCCTATGGAGACGAACGATAGCCTAGGCCCTGTTAAAAATTTGGGACATTTAAAGATTATTTTGACACTACAAATTTTCCTAAACCAGTTTAAAGCAGCTGGTGGATAGAAACTACTAAAAACCAGTTTTAAAGCAGCTGCTCGATAGAAACTACTAAAAATAATTTTCTAAACATTTTACCATCCTCAAAATTACACTGGGGACCCAGTCAATGCTACTAGATGGGACACTGTCGTCGAGATCATGTTATGTCTTGTTATCTGAAAAAGACTTCTTGTTTCCGAGGGTGAATGCAAGACAGTAGAATGGTTTATGTCCGGGGTTTTCCCTTTCCTATACTATAAAAGAGACCCATGCAAATACTATAGTACAGAAATAGGTATTCTGTTGAAACTAGCACCATCTACTCTAACAAGTTAATTTTTAACAGGAAAACCTCCCCGTTTCATCTGCGACTGCCTTTTCTACCAGTTTAAAAATACCGATCGTTGATGGTAATTCGACCAAATGTGGTCTCAATATCCGCATATTTAGACCCCCTTCTTTGAAACATGTCGTCAACTCTGCATGGCATCAATTTTCTTAATATCTTATGTGAACACATTTAACGGAGCTGAACATACAAATAAACAAACATACAGATAACATACATAATCCTTTAACGCCTCCAATGTCGCTAAGACAACAGCCTTGACCTGAAGTGTAATTAATCAGAACCAGTCCCCGTTTCGTCTGGTTTTGATGGGGTTAGATAGCACTGAATGTTTCAAATTATAACCAAAGCTGTACATTTTTCTACTAATTAAATAACATTAACTCTATAATACTACAAGTCATCTGACAAGCCATTCGGACAGTACCAATTCAGGACAAGCTACCTCACGTAAAAATTGTTTTATTGACAACCATTCCCCAAGTCCATTTGATACTCGTTGTGCATGACATTTTTGCAATTCAGAAGATGGATGTATAAATACATTTTTACATTGTCCATATTCTGATATAGAAAAAAAGGGCTAACTTTATATTATACACAAAACATATCGTTAAACATGTTTTCTTTGTACGTGACTAAGTATTATACAAAACATAGCTAAACATGTTTTCTTTGTCCCGTAGACTATATTATACACAAAACATATCGTTAAACATGTTTTCTTTGTACATAGACTAAGTATTATACACAAAACATATCGTTAAACATGTTTTCTTTGTACATAGACTAAGTATTATACACAAAACATATCGTCAAACATGTTTTCTTGTACATAGACTAAGTATTATACACAAAACGTAGTTAAACATGTTTTTTTGTACGTAGATGTATTATACACAAAACATATCGTTAAACATGTTTTCTGTGTAGTAGACTAAGTATTATACAAAAAACATAGCTTTAAAACATGTTTTCTTTGTACGTAGACTAAGTATTACTTAACTATCATCATCATCATCATCAAGTAGCTTTTTCCCTTCTGGAATCTGGCTCTGACAGCAGTCCTAAAAACCTCTGTTCTGTAAAGTGATCGGCGTCAGCGAAGTCATTCTCAGATCGTAAATGACATTTTCCCCCACCGTCTTCTATCTTCTCCTCATTCTTCTTCCCGGCATCATTACCTCAAATTACCTCTCTAGGCACTCATGTCGTTTGATGTATCCGAAACATTAATTTTCCTTAAATGTATGCATTTTAATAGCCCATCCGAAAGTTCACAGAACAACATTTGTTTTGGAATGCGGCCATTGTCCATTCTTCATGTCTAGCTATTTAAGTCGTCAACTGCTGGGCATTCCATGATGGAAGGAAAAGTTTGCAGTTGCAGTATTTGAGTTGGTTATCTTGTCTACCACCTGATGTAACCTCTCGTCCCTTTTGAGTAGGCTGTCCATGTTCTGAGTCATATACAGTACCCTACGACTATATTGGCTACTATAGTCCGGTAGTATAGACATAGACTCGTACTACCATTACTACTACTATTTTCATTAATACTACGCACTACTATTCTACTACTATTTCGTATATTACTTAATTCTGTATATTTATTACCATTCATTTACTATTTGTATATTAATAATACTGCTACTACTATTACTACTATTTTTTAATATAATAATACTGTACTACTTATTTACTATTACTACTACTTTTTCGTATATTAAAAAACTGCTACTACTATTACTACTATTTTCGTATTTACAATACTGCTACTACTATTACTACTATTACTACTACTATTTTCGTATATTACTAATCTGCTACATGTTTACTACTATTACTACCATAAACTACTAACCAACCTCCCCACTACTAAAGTAAAAAACATCCATGTTTCAACATTACAATTTAACCACAGATATGACTATTTCTTTCCAGTTGTGGGGCGTTTCAATGGTGGAACAGTGAGGCATTTCATTCAATACCCTGAATAACCTATCCACCTCGCAACCAACACCCCTGTGTTTCCTGACTTTTAACTTTCGCCTCCCAGTCGCCAAGGTGAATGAAAGGCGTGAAATCCTCTTCAAGCGTCACCTCTGCGCTCTTCAATATTCATTGCGTTTTAAAGCTTTGCGCAAGCGAATTCGTTGTCGATTCAAAGCTCTAACACCTCTAAAAGAAAGGGCTCTAAAATTGAGCAAATAAGACGGGTGCAAGAAGTCTTTGGGTTCACGCAGTCGATACCTGGTCCCTTGGCCTGCCATGACTTGCAAGGTGAGTAATTTGAAAATGATGACGTCTCTAGGCGTTTAGAATTTCTAATTTTGTATTTGTAGAAAGTTTAGTTTCTCTTGCGGTAAATTATTGTTATTTGCGGATGTTTCTGACTAAATTAAACTATATAATTTTTATTGTCTTTCCTTGGTTTAAATTAATAAATATGCCATCACCAGGTTAAATGTTCTTGCCCCTTCATTAGCCCATATATAGTATTCAAGTTTCCCACTGACCTTGTTAGAATTAACATTCTTTCCACTGTACCCTGTTAGAATCAACCTGTTTCTCCACTGCAGCCTGAAATAATCACCATTTCTCTCCACTCTCCCCTGTCTATCTTCATGTCGCTCCCTCTACCTTGCCGTAGTCCTCATGTCTCTCCCCCGTACCATGTCATAGTTCCCTCATTTTCTCCACCTGTACCATGTCATAGTTCTCATGTCTCTCCACTGTACCATGACACAGTCATCATGTCTCTCCACTGTACATGACACAGTCATCATGTCTCTCCACTGTACCAGACATAGTCTGATGTCTCTCCACTATCCTGGACGTAGTCGTCATGTCTTTCCTGTACCATGTCAAGCCATCATCGAGCTCTGAGTTGGTGCTGAGCAACGCTGTGAGCTGTGACTGTTACATGGAATGCCTTTTGTTGTGTCAACCGTGCGTTTGTTGTGTGTATTCAGAAAATGGCGGACAGCGGTTATGACGAACAAGCTCAATCTCCCGATGCAGTTATTGCGAGTGCAGAATGTGGATCTTGCCGTGATATGTCCCTTCGACAGGAATTGCTATTCAAGTGATGAACAGTTTTGTGTTGCTACATTGCGACGGCCATATGCATATTATGGTGCAGGTTGCTTTTGGGCGGTACGCGCTGTTCATTCTGGAATTGGTTAAGAAACTTTTACAGGTGTTAGCATTTCGTGTGACAGTGGTTGTAATGTTTAACATGATGAACATTGGCACGGAACGGGCAATTATGGGTGACCGTTGCAGTAAAGTTGGAACCTCTTATGAACTATGAACTATGAACTATAGTCATCATTTAACATACAACCACTGTTAATAATGACATCTGATCATGTATTTCTACTAAAGAAAACTGTCATATAATGTATTCACTGGGGAGGAAGGGGGCGTGTAGCTAGTGTGTTTTTGTGGACTGTATATTTTACAGGCCCTACAAAAGATTGATGCCAGCACTATAAAAACGATGATTTATTGGGACCCTTGACGAAAAATATATAAATAAAAAAAAAAAAAAACATTTTACAAATCTACACAAAACACAAACTTTAATCAAAGCATAAGAAGTAATGTACAGATTACTCTTCAACATAACAATAGTCAATATAGAATCACTACATATCACTAAAAACCCAGATGTACATTCTGCAGATAAGACAAACAAAAAAACAGAAGACCACATCTTCTGCCACTACAACCAATATCTCTACTAAAAACCCTACAAACAATATCTCTAGCACTAAAAACACTACAACACACATCTCTAGCACAAAAAAACACTACAATACAATATCTCTAGCACTAAAAACACTACAACACAATATCTCTAGCACTAAAAACACTACAACACAATATCTCTAGCACTAAAAACACTACAACACAATATCTCTAGCACTAAAAACACTACACACAACATCTAGCACTAAAAACACTACAACACAACATCTCTAGCACTAAAAACACTACAACACAATATCTCTAGCACTAAAAACACTACAACACAATATCTCTAGCACTAAAAACACTACAACACAATATCTCTAGCACTAAAAACACTACAACACAATATCTCTATCACTAAAAACACTACAACACAATATCTCTATCACTAAAAACACTACAACACAATATCTCTATCACAAAAAAACACTACAACACAATATCTCTATCACTAAAAACACTACAACACAATATCTCTAGCACTAAAAACACTACAACACAATATCTCTATCACTAAAAACACTACAACACAATATCTCTAGCACTAAAAACACTACAACACAATATCTCTAGCACTAAAACACTAAAACAAAATTCTAGCACTTAAAAACACTATAGAAATATTCTAACATAAAACACTACAACAATATCTCTGCACTAAAACACTACAACACAATATTCTAGCACTAAAAACACTAAAAATATCTCTAGACAAACACTACAACACAATATCTCTAGCACTTAAAAACACTAAGCACAAATCTCTAACACTAAAACACTACAACACAATATCTTTTGGCACTAAAACACTCAACACAATATCTCTAGACTAAAACACTACAACACAATATTCTAGCTATTAAAAACACTACAACCATACCTCTAGCACTTAAAAACACTCAACACAATATTCTAGCACTTAAAACACCTCAACACAATATCTCTAGCACTTAAAAACACTACAATAAACATCAACGAAACAACACCAAAGAGAGATGTAAAGCAATCTCTTGGGGTCTCTGTGACTAAAGGTTAAGCCCTCTGCCTAGTGAGTCGAAGGTCTGGATCGAATCCGGACCGCCCGTTCTGTTCAGAATGCAGTTTTCAGAGACCCTAGATTGTTGCTGGAGCTCGGAGTTCGTGCTTTTGCAATACCTCGGCAGGTGGCGTCCATTTCTGGAAGGACCGGGTTAGGGTAAAACCGGTGAATAAGTCGCTTTGGCTCAAACCTTAAGTAATCATCTAAACATAATCCACATACAGACCAAATTTGTCGCATCTCATTACAGAACTAGCGGTTTTTCTTCTGCCGCTTGATGTCACAGTTCGGACTGGAAATTGATAGCATACTGTCGGTGAGGTTTATACTAGGGGATATTATAGAACACGTTCAGAGAAAGAAGAAATTAATGGTATCAGGAAACTTACCGAGTTGACCATATATTTTGGGACATTGTTCCGGAAACAATCCCATTCAGTACCTTTTTTGTAGTAATTGTGGCGTATAGTTTTCTCCCGTCTGAAATACTTTGAGAAACCAGATATCTTGAAACCCTGCCCACATACTGGAAGAATGAAAACTAATTCCAAAATGTCATGGGAAAGGGAAAAAGATAGGATGGTTTCAGTATCAGAGTCTGTATAAATAAGATTGTTTTCTGAGGTAGACAAAGAAGATAATAGAATACTTTTAACAACCAAAGAAATAGATCACTGAACTACTGTTATACATTATATAAAAATGTTTTAACTAGCACTACTATTACCAACAAAAGTAGATAGTAGTATTACTCAATCAGTAAAGAAGTAGAGTAGTACTACTACAAAAAGTAATGGTAGATATTAGTCTACTACAAGTAATAAGTGAGATGAGTACTACTACAACAAGTAATGAAGAGATATTAGTACTACTACAAAAGTAATGGTGATGTAGTATACCTACAACAAGTAATTAAGATAGTAGTATTACTTAGCAAGTAATGAGTAGATATTAATTCTACTACAACAAGTAAATTAAGGAAGTAGTACTTACTACAATAAGTAATGAAGTAGATGGGAATCTACTACAATAAGTAATGAATAGATAGTAGTATACTACAATAAGTAATTAAAGATGTAGTATTAATACAGAAGAATGAAGAGATATTAGACTACTACAACAAGTAATTAAGGATAGGGAGTACTACTACAATAAGTAATAAGTAATAGTAGATTACTACAGCAAGTAATAATAGAATTAGTACTACTACAACAAGTAATTATAGATAGAGTACTACTAAAATTAAAGTTGTAGATACTGTCATTACTACAACAATTAACAGAGTAGATAATGTCATTACTACAAGTAGAGATGACAAAAGTAGACAGTGAGAAAAAGTACAGACACTACAAGTACAGAATATTGATGACGAGGATAAAGATAATAACTTTCCTGACATTGTTTGAAAAAACAGAAGAAATTTTCAATGAAAACCACAAGTAAGAGATATAAGACATGTAAGAGACATGATGATCACATGTAAGAGACATGATGATCACATGTAAAAGAAATGAAATTAAATGTAAGAAAATGAAAATAAATGTAAGAGAAATGAAGACCACATGTAAGAGAAATGAGCACTACATTAAGAGAAATAACACCACATGTAGAAATCAGACCACATATAGAAATCAAGACCATATGTAAGAGAAATAGGCACCACATGTAAGAGAAAGAAAGAGAAATCAAGTACATGATAACCTTTTATTCCTTTAATGCTTTTGAATGGACTTTCAAAATGACATTCCCATAAGTGTCCTTTATCATAAATGAATTAGGCCTGTCCAGTCTGGAATATCGGAGAGCAAATTTGATCCTGCCCTTCATGATCTGAATTCGAGCCACGGCTGCGGCTCGTGTCTTGACAGGTGCTCCAAAGACCTGACGTCCTACAAGAAGTGCTTGGAACCTGAGGAATACATCTGACTTTTGAAATAAAGATATATTTAATATTTATATATGATTTTAAAAAGTGTTAAATCAAGTATTTAAGATTGTGGTTTTGTCCTGCAACAATTGGGTTTAAGCCATGGACCATTGACAAAGCGGGGGAGACAATCATTAAAGCATTTTGAATGCAAATGCTACAGAAGAGTACTTAGAATATAATAATAATAATTCCTTCTTACTGTTATACGTTACATAGGTCCTCAAGTAATTTCTCCTTACTGTCTATCATGGGCAACTCGACAGAGAAAAAAGCAAATGCTTATGTTTTGAGCAGCTTGATATTAAAAGAAAAAGGGCAAGAATGGATCCCAACAGATGGTAAGATGACCAACTATCTCAACGTTATCATTACTCTTGGAAGAGAATGTAGAGATTTGGGCAACATGAAGGCTGATCTCGCAGTTAAGCAGCTGATAGAAGATAATGCAAGGGATAATGTTGTTGTATTACCGATGGTCGGTTCAAGCGTGGTGAGAAATTCGGCTGGGTTTCTTGGCTAATGGCATCGTAGGGTTGTTGCAGACGAAATAGCAAACAGGACAATCTTCTAGTATGAGGATGGAGGTTGAGGCGTTCTACTGACCTCCCTTGAATCTCTGGGACTTCATTTCTGGGGCAGTTGTTGATTGACTCTCGTCGATGCTTCACAAAATCCAGAAGGGCAGGTTTTTGATGGATGTCGTCTATAGAAGTTTCTAACCTCCAGCGACTTACGTGGATATACTGTCCTGGGCATGCGGGTGTTTACCGTAATGAGAGGCGCCAGGCTTGCTTAACAGCATCGATTTTTGGGGGTTGAAAATGGATAGGGATATTTTGGTCTCTTCGCGACTGTCTCTTGGATAGGACACTAAATCGATGTTGAACCGATCAAGCATTTAGGCAGTTACCCGTTGTTCAAGTCGAACTGGGTGCCTGAGAGGCAGAGTGAGAGGTGTGTTTAATCAGGGGCAACAGGGAAAACCCAAAGATGCATACTCTTCGATTTCTGTTGGGGGAGACTGAGCACCTATGGTCTTTCCGTGAATGCAATGTCGTCAGTTTAGTAACCAATAAAAATTAAAGAGAGTTAGCTATTAAAGAATATAAATAAGGAAGATTAAATATTCCGGGCACATCAAACATGAATGCCCAGAGAAGATAATTTTTGGAGGGAATGGTGCCTGGAAGAAGAATAGAGGAAGACATAACAGACGACTGCAAGATGTCTGACGGATCTAAGAGACTGCTCTACACCGGTCAATTTGCATAAATAAAATAGAGAGTTTGTCAAGGAGTCAGTTCGGAAGGGGCAAGATACTTGATGATATTATTTTTTAAACTAAATTACCAATTTTAAAATGTCAATTTATTTCACTCTGAAAGAGAAAATCATAACAAATGATCTACACCATCAACCCGTCAATTTTTGTAAAAGTAAGACATGAGATTTCTTCTTCTTCTTCTAGCGCTCCATGCGACCACTTGTTAAACCACTTTGTGATTTGTTGTGATTTGACATAGAGCGATTGACATTGTCCAGTTAAGTGTCTACAGGTAAAGCAGCTAATCCGATTAATATGACGCTTTTTTTTATTGTATCTTCCCCAGGTCCCTACCCCAGGGCGCTCTTACGACATGCCTTGTAGGTTGCAGTGTTATTTTTCTTTGCCCCTTGGAGCTCGGCAACACATAGGCGGACGAGAGACAAATTTGTGTTGGAGATCCTGCTGTCACCTTCCTTCATTGCCGAGATAGTCGTCGCAGTACAGCAGTTTAGGGCGCTGTAGGGCATGGGACGGGAGCCAGAAATTTAATCTCCCGGCAAGTACAGTTTCCGTAGCTGTTCAGTTAGGATGTGTCATTTATCCAACAGAATAAAACCTGGGCCTACCGTGAAATTGGGAAAAGGCCTCCACGAGGTCGTGCTCTAATATTCTGAAGACGTTCCTCAAGATATGGCCGAGATGGTACAATTACAAACTCAAGGGGAAAAGAAGATGCCGATAGACTGCTAAAGAGATACCTCAGATGACAATCGGTCAGCTATGAAGAAGCAAACCATCACTAGACGGATCTATGTAGGCGAAATAGGAGAAACAACATCTAAAACACCAAAGGATGATGATTGTTATCAACTGTCCAGAAGGGAAAAAGACTGCCATACTTTGCATTCAGACTGGCCACAGAAAATGAGACAGAGCAAAAACCAAAAAAAAAAAAAAAAAATGGTAAACAAAATAAAAAATTTAAAGCCTGATGGAGAAGGCAATTTCTGATATCTTGGTCAGATGATAACAGATGATGGCAGATGTATAACAGAAATTAAAAGAAAATAGGAATGGGAGGATAATTCAATAGTATAGAAGGTTATGACATCCAAACAAATTACAAACAGTCTAAAAAAGAGAATGATCCCAAAAGTATATATATCCTATTTAATGTAGATAAATTTTACTAGAGGGAAATTGAGGGGAAAAAGCAAGAGGGAAAACTGAGAGATAAGTGGGGGAAAACTTTTAAATTTACAGGTTAAGTCTGGGAGAGTCAACACCAGGGCGAAAGACAGAATGCTGGGGATTCTTCAGCCAACCTTCGATGGGGAGACGCACCTGATGATGATGGAGAAGGTAAATGGGAGGACCCACGCCCCAATGTTTCACTGGAATTGGGCTGCATCAATAAGTGGACGTATTGTGCTTGGGATATCCACTATAAATTTTAAACACTGTCACGGAAAAGTAACGAGCGGCAATAAATACGCCTTGTTCACTCGTTGTTAACATATCGTGGTATGTTTGTTTATATTGCTGAGTCTATTTCAGACCCCTGGATTTTTGATTTAATTTGTTCTTTTTCTTTTGTGCCTAGACTTTCTTTGAAGGTCTATCCATCCGTCGACTTCGTTTTGTCCGTACGTCTGTCGGTCCGTCCTCATCCGTCCGTCGCCGTCCTTGTCTGTTTATCTATCTATCAGAAAGGAGCAGACAGACATATAGACAGACGTATAGTTAGATAGATGGACAGAAAAAGAAGGGATTAAGGCCAAAAAAGATAGCTTTTCTTTATATATATATATATATATATATATAAATATATATATATAAAATGTGTGCATTTTGAACGAATGGCATGTGTATGTATGTATATGCTTGTATGGGACTAGATTTATTACTATACGACTATGTACAGGTGTTCAAGATAATTGCATCCCTATTTACAATTCGAATGTTTCCCGGTACAAATTGAGTTGTGTTTATTTACTATTTAAACCGGTTCTGATTGGCTCGTTCTACGTCATATTTGTTCATCGCCCTTCCCCTTTTAATTATACACCGTCACACAACCTTGCCATAAAAGTCATAACTGAATCTTCTATTTTCCCGACATATATGCCAGATTAGCTCCATTCTCCGGCTGTTTAAAGTTTGAACACCCTGTAAATAATATCGCGTGAAAGTGGGTTTATATTGTCGAAAGGGAAAGAGTACACAGTTATATAGTTAACTCTGTGTACTCAGAATGATTAGCTATTGGCTGCTGAACTTCGTTACTGCCTTTTGACCCTTTTAGGGGAGGTGGGGCGAGAGCCTGAAGAATTTAATGGCGCATTCGCAGTCGCCCCAGAAACTGTTCCGTTAGTATTTTTATTTTTTCTCAGAAAATATCCTTAGCCTTAGGGGATTGAACAGGTCTCCACATGAAGCCGCACGCTTTTGCGACCAGACGCCCCACTCTTCTGAACAGACCGTATACCACTCTGTACAGACGTATAGGTGCTCTGTCTCTCTGGGGCAGGTGTTAAATGGCGTGATGGTTCGTGTGGTTGGCTGGGTAAAAACCCTTCATTCTTCCTTCCGGTGTCCAGTACTGCTCGCACCACGTGTGATTTAAACACTCTGTCCATTCAACATTCAATGTTGTTTTCATTCATCGCATCGCTGAGTAACAGAAGGACGTCACTATTACATTCCAAACCCTGGCGATCTGTGCCGCTGATACAAAAATGTTTGCTCTTTGATTCCGAGTACACCCACTGTCCAGAACGGGGTATCCACGTTAAGCTCAGAAGTAGAGGTCTAGATAAAGTCATCCAGTCAAATCACAGCATTCCTTTTTTAAAATTGTCGAAGTATGGACTGGGGCGGGCACAATAATGACATCCCAAAAAGTCTCAGATAGTCATTGGCTGGCAGAAAGTGTATCAACCTCTGCCGTCATACTGGAAGAAATAAGTGGTTAGCCTTTACCTTGGAGTCGAGTTCGTGGGGTTTGAGTTCGTACCCTGCCGTTCTGTTCACGGTATTTGTTCCAGAGATCCCTAGGATTGTTGCCGGAGCTACAGAGTTCGTGCGTTGAGCAATACTCTAGGCAGGTGGCATGTCATTTCTGGGAAAGGACCAGCATATGAGTAAAACCGGTGCAATGAAGCATTCCTTCGGCTTTAAACCCTTTTTAAACACTGCAAGCAAATTTCTGTATTTACATTCCATTCCACAACGACCATACCCGTGCTCTACTAGAGAATAGAGGGTGATTTCTCACCATAATGTAAGACCAACATTACATACATCAACTTCCTTTAGGTTGTGTTAACGCTTAAATATTTATGTCGAGGTACACCTTCATATTGCTTCTGTTTCCCTCCCTATGTAAGATTCAAATATTTAATGTCGAGGTACACCTTCATATTGCTTCTGTTTCTACGTCCCCATGTAAGATTAAATATTTAATGTCGAGGTACACCTTCATTTGCTTCTGTTTTTACGTCCCCATGTAAGATTCAAATATTTAATGTCGAGGAAACCTTCATTTTTGCTTCTGTTTCTACGTCCCCATGTAAGATTCAAATAAACAACAGAATGTTGCTTAGAATACTGGTAAAAACATATTACTGTTGTTTTCTTAGTTTGCTATATCTCTTTATTCAGATTAATTAATCATAGTAGACATGTTGATTGAACATATTTAACGATGCAGATATATACGACAATGTCAACAATCACATTGTTCAAGTAATTGCACGCGCATTGTGAAGCAGAGATTTACCTACAGAGACAACGATCACATTGGTTAAGTGATTGATTCCATGGTTTTGTTATTAAGAACATCTTCTTACCTACATAGCCAAGAATCACATTTGTCAAGTATTGGTTCATCATTGAATCACCTTCATTTTTGTCCCCAAGCAGCAGGATTATTGAAAAGCTGATAGATTGGCTGGCTTGGGTCAATATCAAAAGGAGCTGCCATAGATCGAAATGACATTCTTCATGCATTAGAGAGTCTTTTGGGAAAAGAAGGAGTTTCAGGGCTGTGAATCCCACTCTTGACCAGATTGAAAGAAATGGTGTCAATATGGTGCAGCCCAAAGAACGACATACTAAATATGCAAAGAGATTGATTAATCAACATTGAACTGGTGTGTTAGGCAGGCCACGGACGCTGCTGGATTTGCTGAGGCGGAGATCGAGCACCTGGACATGTCCGGGTGATATGATGATAATCCTCTTATCTGTAACTGGTTCATCATGTCGTGTTTGTAGAAGCAAAATGCTTACTTACTACAGAGCCAGGAACCATATTGGTCAAATGAATGATTCATCATGTCGTGAATCAGAAAGTACCAGAGTCAAAATCACATTGGGCAAGTGATTGCATTAACGTATGTTGTTGTGAAATAGATAGACTTGACCTACCCCAACACTCTATCAGTCAACAATCACTATCGGGCTAGTTTTCTTAATGTCAATACCAAAATGTATATATATCTAACTGAAATGAACTTGCTGATAGAGGCAGGGAAAAATCGGTCTCAGTTCCATGGAGGAAATTGAGCAGGTTGCCCAGGATAGAAACGCTAGGAGAAATTACTTTGCACGCCCTATGTAACTTATAAATCTAGAGAGGAATTATTAATTATTTTATATATATATATATATATTTGTTGACAAGTTGTAAGCTTTTATCTGTGTTTAGTAATGTTATAAAAACAAGATACTGTAAAACATCTATGGAATTCTAGTTATGAAATCTAACTCATATGTACTACCCTTGTGGTTCGTCATCCTTGGCTTCATCAAAGCCGAGATGCCCTTGGACATGACTCCAGTTTTTCTGACCGTAAATGAGGACTCAAAATCATCTGTGTGATCGGGCATTACAGTTCAGGGCAGCATTTCAGAGCAGCATTGCAAAAAATCATGACAGAACAACATATTTGGTTATTATGATATTACATCATGACAACTAATCATTTAACATCATGATAATAAACAGGACATCATTGCCAGACATCATTGCTAGACTCATTGGTGAGACATCATTGCGAAATCATCTTTGGGAGAAAAGCATTTAATACCCCACGGCGTGTCTTTTAAGGAGGTTACTGTACCGGCGTGTCTTCTAAGGAGGTTACTGTACCGGCGTGTCTTCAAGGGGGTTACTGACCGGGTGTCTTCTAAGAGGTTACTGCCGCTGTGTCTTCTTAGGAGGTTACTGTACCGGCGTGTCTTCTAAGGAGGTTACTGTACCGGCGTGTCTTCAATGGTTATACGACCGCGTCTTCTAGACATAATCAATTGACTTGTCTTATGCTTCTTATTAGAGTGTACGTCTAATCTCTGATTGTTGCTGGGACAAATGTTCAGTTCTGATTTTATCGGTTATATTAAATATAGAAATTGTGAAAATGACTGGTTTTGTTGAAAAATGGATATCTTCTTCTTGTCTTCTTTGCGTTGTTCTTTTTAACAAAGTTAATCACTCATTGTGATTTGTGTGTTTGCCAGAAACGGAATACGTTCGCTGCGCGTTTAATTAAATCTCAGTTTTCTGGATATCTCATTTGATATGGTATCAAGTTATATGGTATCTCGTTTGATAGGGTATCTGGTTGATATGGTATCACAGTTGATATGTATCACATTGATAGATTATACAGTTGATATGTATCACAGTTGATATGGTATCTCAGTTGATATGTATCTCAGTTGATAGGGTATAAAGTTGATATGGTATCTCAGTTGTTTGGTATCCAGTTGATATGGTATCACAGTTGATATGGTATCAGTTGATATGTAGATATCATGAATATCTTAGTCTTGGCCTGTATAGATTAAAATTATGATTAATGCCTTTGTTCCTATAGTTTAACTAGTCCCCCGTTCACAGATGTGACATTACAATAAGTATTCATATTCAAACGAACAACAACTTCATACTCCCCATCAATCAAGACTTGCAACATTTCCCCGGTTTGAGAACAGGATGGTCACTTCCGGTTCTGGACATAGATCTTTAATGTTTCTATAATGTATCCTTTGTCTGGAGGTTTCCCTTTTTTCGAACCTGTTGCATTTGACAACACATTTTTTTTTAGATGTTACAACAAGTGACATTGATGGATGTCCTTTAAAATTATTATTGTTTAATCTAATATATATATAAGACAAAGATGAATGGAATTGTATATATATATCTAATTGTTTGAAGATATCTGGAAAATCCTCGGATTAAATTGGAAGGGGGTAGCATTCTAGATGGGAAGATCTAAATTATTAAACTGGACTATTTGTTGTTTCATAACCATATTCAACTTAACGAAAATGGTCATGTACAGAAATCCCCAAAATAAATGTATCCATGTTTAACGTTCCAATCATATTAAAGGTAGTAATGGTATTTTTTGGTGACTTTTATACAGTAGTCACACGAATACGAACATATTATTATATTCAACATGTTTCGGCTTTTAATTCTCCTCTATGCGGGAGACAACACGTTCAATTCAGGAAGGACAACAATCTTTTTAAACTTTTTATTTTATTAATACATTTGATTATGAGAACTACATAATTTTATGTAACGATAGAACTGACTTTGAAAAAAATCAATTTGAACGTTTTTTGTCAACTTACGGAATTCTATTGTAATTGGATAATCGGAATTATAAACCGGAATGAACGACATTTTAATCTTATGTGGTTAACAAACAAGTTTTCCCAAAGCATCGAAAAGAAAATTATTTTTTTAATGGAAAAAAAATGATTTTAAAGACAACTGGATGTTTTTTTATCAAAGCTAAATTGCCGTGCAAAGAAAGGTTAAAACTACTAGTTATATATATTTTATTTTATATATATATATGAATCAAACTCTAGTTATATATTATGTAAGTCAAACTGCTAGTTATATATATTATATATATTTTTAATAATATATGAGATCAAACTTTTTATATATATATATATATTTATATATATATATGAGATAAACACTTTATTTATATATATATATGAGATGAAACTCTAGTTATATATAAATAATATATGAGATGAAATACTAGTTATATATATATATATATATTATAATATATATATGAGATCAAACTGCTGATTATATATATATATATATATATATATATATATATGAATCAAACTACTAGTTATATATATATATATGTAAGATCAAACTCTAGTTATATATTATATATATATATATATATATGAGATCAAACTCTGTTATATATATATATATTTTATGAGATCAAACTGCTAGTTATATATATATATATATAATATAGAATCAAACTACTAGTTATATATATATTTTGAGATCAAACTAGTTATATTTATATTATATATGAGATCAAAACTGCTAGTTATATATATATACCATATATATGAGATGAAACTACTATTATATATATATATATATATATATATATATTTTTGAATCAAATTTCTAGTTATATATATATATATAATGAGATCAAACTTAGTTATATATATATATATATATATATATATATGAGATAAAACTTATTATATATATATATATATATATATATGAGATCAAACACTGTTAATATATATATATATATATGAGATCCTTGGAAATGTTTTTTGTCTTGCCTGAAGTTTTGGGTTCGATTTCCCAGACCACGCCTTTCCCAAATGCATTGTTTCTGAGCTCGGAGTTCACTGCTCTAGTAATACTTTTAAAAATGGTATGCTATTTCTGAGGAGGAACGATAAAACACTACGCAATGATGTTAAACCTTCGCTTCGAACTTTTCTTATGTAGTTATACTTTTCTGTTATTATATTTCTGTAGATACGACGTGGACGTAACTTCATGACCGAGACAACAAATGCATTGGTTTGGACATTTAATGAGAATGAAATACAACAAATCACAAATAACAGCAACAATAAAAGAGACCCGGGTACTAGAGTAGAAAGACCAGAAAAAGATGGTTAAAAATATCAAGGCGACAATACATAAACGTCGTATAATTTTACAAAAGGGGCGACTCATCTAGCCCAAAACGCAATAAAGCCCATCCAACGCTAACGAAGGTGGAACCAACTACATCTTCCACCTGGGAATAGACAATAGATACGACTTTGACACAAAATGAAGAAAAACTAAAGCCGAAAACACGACATTGGAAATAATGAACAGAAGTAAGGACGGACACAGATCATCAATTGGGATGAAGACTAAACGGGAGACAAGACATTGACAAGGAATGAAAGACTAGAACGGAACAAGACATTGACAGGAAATTAAGACTAGAACTGGAGACAAAAACATTGACAAGGAATTAAAGACTAGAACTGGGAAAAGACATTGACAGAATAAAAGACTAGAACTGGAGACAAAACATTGACAAGAATTAAGACTAGAACTGGAGACAAAAACATTGACATACAATACATTAGAGATCAGCTAATCCAGTGAAAAGGAACAGAAAAAGGTCCAACAAGTTAGAAGTCAGGAATCGAAGACTTATTAAAGTAGAAAGGACACTAAAAGTATAGGACACGATATAACCTAATTGTTCATGTTGAACTTGTGCTCCAGAAGAAACTGAAAAGATTATTGAATAAAATAGCAATGGTTTCAGCCCCAGGCTTTCATCTGTTTCTATTCTTCTTTTTTCTCGGTAACTTAAATCCTAAGATTGGCAATTCGTTGAGACATTTGCCAGGTTGGTGGGTCCCGGTGCAAGAAGGAATAAACCAATAAAATATCGGTCGGTTTGCCATGTTATGTGGACCGTGGCATCAAATCGTTCGACTTATCGCGCCGACCGGGCAACAGGCGTCACAAGTGTGAAAAAAGCGAGACCAAAAGGCTGACAATACAGGTGTCAACGCTTAATCTCAGGGGGGGCCTTTGTTGACTCTTGTCTAAAAGCGTGAGATGTATTAAATCCCCCGGGGTTTGTCTGGGAGAACTGCACTTTAATCTGCCGGACTGTGAGAGAAGGGCTGGAGTAGGGAGGGAAAAATGTAAAATTTAAGGAACAGACACCTAACGCCCCCTAACAGACACTTCAGTGGTTATCAGATCAACTAATCTCCTATTATGGACATCCGTGACGTCACCGGAGACCAGTTAAGCAGCCGTTTCAACGGCCAGGCACAACGTTTATAAGTTTCGTCATGTTGAGAGCTTGATAAGCCCGCTAATACCAATAGTGGTAGTTGTTGGTTTCCATTCAAAACTGGAATTTTACAAACAAAATGTTGAAACGCCTAGCAATAAATAGGGACGTCATTTTTACATTTTTAATCAGTATCAGAAGGGTAAGTTAGGGGATATAGTAAACATACAAACAACAACGGGGATGGTATGATGAGAATAAGTATGATAGAAAATAAGTATGATAGAGATGAATATGATAGAGATGAATATGATAGAGATGAATATGATAGAGATAAATATGTAGAGATGAATATGATAGAGATGAATATGATAGAGATGAATATGATAGAGATGAATATGATAGAGATGAATATGATGAGATGAATATGATAGAGGTAAGTATGATAGAGAAAATTGATAGAGATAAAGTAATAAATAATATTAGTAATAATAATTAATAAATAGTATAACATATACTAATATAAAACACATAATCACAACTGTAGTTTTAAAATTTAAAAAAAAAATTGACAAAAATACAGCAACTTTTCCACCAAAAAGGCCTTTATCAAATTTGTGAAAATACTAATATAAAAGGTCTTAAAAACCTGTAATCTTAGCCTCTTAGATTTTGATTAAAAAAAAACAACTATCGTTTACTGTCTGTATTGCCCTTGTTGGGCTGTGTGGGACAGGTGGGACGAACCTTGAAATTAATGCCATGGCTGGTACAGTCACCGCAAACTGTTAAAGGTTAGGATTTTGTATTTATCCCCCAACAGAAAAAATTCTTGCCTTAACGTAATTGAACCTGGTTTCTCATGGAGCCGTCTAATCCATTCACCAGACTCAGATTTTTATTTTTCCAATGATGTCATTTTTCCAAACACCGTCCTGCGATACTGTTCTTCCTAGATATACATATAATAATGGCGCATACCGTTATGGTCTCGTATTTTGATTTTCCTTTAACAAATGTTGAATGATGGATTGAATTTGGAAGATTTCTATTTACAATTTTGACAGGAAACATTTTCAGCTTGATCTTATAATTCCTTTCATTCTAAATCGGATCAAAGTAACGCTCAGTTCTAAAACTATTCTCTAGGTTTTACAGACAGGGATTTTAGGATATGTTTACACAGTCCTTTTATTCTAATGTCCATGGTCATTTAAATTTCCTGGTGTGGCGTCAGATGAACATACATGGCTGTGATACAGACCCATACTGTTTCTGAAGTCCTTTTTTATTGAAGATGGTTTTGTCGATTCCCAAACAACTGCCATATTGAGACTTATGACCAAGGCATATAGGCAACTGAAAAGCTTAAGACCTTTTCGTCAATACTAAGTGATATCCCAAATGCTCTGTGACCCATGAAAGCCACTCATTTTAGTGAAACTAGCCATTTGGACTCAGATATAAAGGGTCCAGTCATCAATCATTTTCCCTCAGTGATCAAGTCGATTTGTCTGAAAATCTTTTATTCTTTATATGGTATTGACCTCATGGATTCAACACTAAATTCCTTAGCTATTATTCTCTTCCCCATGTTCCTAGTAATACATATATTTAAATGTATTATGCTTTGTATATATTTAATTTGTTATTTCTTTTCCATTTTAGTTTTCGCATTTATTCTTTTTCGTCACATATTTGATTTGAGGTCGTTTGGATTTATTCTCTAATTGTATATGTTATGTCTCCGTATGAAATAATTTCTTCTTCTCATCACTCCTTGTAATTTTGGGCTTATAAGGGAAACTTGATGTGTATTGTTTTTGTGCTTGTGAAAAAACCACAGTACTTTGTTTACGTATTCGTCATTGCTACATTGTTTTAATGCAGTTTCTATTATTCATTTTGTTTTTGCAAAAATCTTAAATTAATTGTCTCTTTTTGGGTAAATTTTCAGAAATCTCAGAATGATCTCGGATCAGTTATGAGAAGCCAAAAAAACCCCATCGGTTCGCCTTTATAAAGTAAATGGCAAAGATCACCCTCAGTACACAGACAGTGACGGATATATGGTCTCTCCAGTGAACAAGTTGCCATCTTCGCCTCCACAAGCCCCAGTTAAAAAAATTATGATACAATTGTAAGCAACATCAGCTTTTAAAGTCTAAATAAAATATGAAACTGCAATTTTATGTATAAACTAAATTATGTAATTAGGTACAGAAAAAGTACTGATATAGGTGTCAGCACGTCACTCATCTTGGAGCCTCTGTCAATAAAATATAACTGGCATGTTTCTGTCTTATTAATATACTGGGTATGGAAGTTTACTTGACTTTCCTGTACTTACTTGTATGAAAACTCACAAAATAAAACTCAACTTTTCCAAACCATAATTTTTACAAGGAATGTTTTTATCACATTTATGATACAGACTGTATCATCATACGTACGTATTTTTTTAGGACATTGCTCTCTTGGTACATCTAAATTCACCCCTCTCACCAGTTAAATCAATTTCGTCGATAGTCATATTTAGTTTCTGTAATATTTTGAAGATCTTATTGGTCTGCCTCTCGTCCTGGACTTTGGTTAATTTGTTTTTTTGTATAAAAAAGACTATATAAACAATTTCTTTAAATCTGTTTTCCAACAGTATCTCATAATAGAAGATATTTATAGAACGGACTTTTTTGGGTTTAACAGTGTATTTCGTTATCAAACATTCTTCTTTTATCAAATAAATCAATTATTTGGTAAAAAAATTCGGATAAAAATAACGATTTGTGGTATCCTGTGTTTCACAGAATATCAACGCTTACATGAAACAAAAAAACAAAACAACATGACAATGGGCGAAAGGCAAAGCTCAAGTGTTGCTTTATTAAAAAATCAAATTTATTTAACAAGAAAATGTTAAAGACTTTTTACAGTCGATCTTGATGCACATAGGACAAATGTTCTCTCGGTTAATGCTATATTTGATTGTGTTAGCTTGCAACGCTTTCAATTCTTCATGTGTTCAAAATTCAAACGGGAGTACTCGTCTGTAGCAGGATAGTGACTCGGTCTATTTCACCGACGTTCTGAGGTTCGAATTCCTGCGGAGGTTTGGTTTGAATTTTTCGATGTTTTTACAAATGATGATGGCACCACCGTTCAGAAACAATGCAAGCTCTAACGGGAATAATGCCTAGAAAAATCAAAACAGCGTTAAAAGCTGGGTTGATTCCAAAAGTATAAAGGGTATGAAATTAACTTTAGGTGTACTCATTCTCCTACATCACACACACAATAGTCTTCCCCCCCAACACAATCACATTTTAATCTCATCGTCCCAAAAGTCCTAACATTTGTAATATAATAATATTCTCAAAATCAAACCACATAGTAATATAATAATCATTCTCAAACAGTCAAACACATGTAGTTATAAAAATCATTCTCCAACAGTCACACACATTAGTAATATATAATCATTCTCCAACAGTCCACCATATAATTAATAATCATTCTCCAACAGTCTCACACATGAGTAATATAATAATCATTCTCCCAACAGTCACACCATGTGTAATATAATAATCATTCTCAACAGTCACACACCCTGTAGTAATATAATAATCCTTCCTTCCTTTCTCTTAGCCAGCCTGATGGACCAACTTCTATCATGAATTTAACTGTTGTTTTTGGGACTCGTTCCCCCGTCATTTCAAAACTCTGTGTTGTGGCCCGTACTCTTTCTATACCTGCTAACGTGGACAGTCTTCAGAGACGTGTTCTGCCGTCATGTCATATTGCATGGGCACAGTTGTTTGGGCCCAAATTTTTAAAATTTTTGGGAAAATGTGGGCTCTGGAGCTTTTTGGCCGGGACGAGGCGAAATGGTAACTTGTTCGCGCGAGAGACATAGTAACCTCACTGTCTGTGTACTGGGGTGGTCTTTTGCCCTTCATGTGCGAACCGATGGTTGTTTTTACTTCCTCATAGCTGATCTCGGATCAGTCTGGGGATCGCCGCCCTCTTGCTGGCCTTTTCAGCGCTTCGTTTCTAATGTTGCAGTGTGACGGTATCCCTGGATGACGGTGGTTTGGTGAACTGTTAGTTCAGCGAGGACGTTTTTTCTCATTCATCTCAGTTTTGCCTGCATTTGAGTGCCGTGATACCCATAGAGCATCGGTGAATATCCCACTTGTTCGTGTAGTGTTTCTTCTCTCCAAAATCTTTGGCCCCTTTGAGTTGCCTCTGCCTCGCTCATATTGTTCAGTATTTGCCAGTTGCAATCGCTTTCTTTACCGTATTTCTTGGAGATTTAAGCACTATTCCTCCTCCGCCATCGCTTTGCGTTATTTGCCGATCCGTCCTAACGATCGTCCCTCATTTCAAGTCTCTGATTCTATGTGCTCTTCTGCCGGTTTTTTTGTCGAGTTCGTTTGGTCCCTTTTTCTCATTATGCCTGGATTGATTCCCTTAGTTCTGGCATTTTTGTTTTCCATGGCGAAAACACTTGTCGATTGCCGGGATTGGTTTAGCTGCAAATTTTGGGCAGGACTGGGTGGTCTGTGGTCAGTGCGTTAGAGATTCTAACGAGTTAGAAACTCTGTATTCTCCACTTCCTGATTAAACATTCTTTGCATTGATGCGATTTTAGCCGTTTAGGGTTTTCCGCGAATACTACTTCTTTCCTTCGGTCGGTCATTGGTTGGATGCCTGTGATGTCTCCATCGCCTTTTATGGGCGTGGACTTTATGGCTCCAGTGATAATGCGTAGGGGTTTTACTGCTGCTCCTTTGCGGTGTTTTCGATGCATTGCTCACGCCTACCGTACTCTGGACCGGGCGCACTCTACAAGTAAGTGTCTTGAAATTCTGCTGTTTGCTCCATGTGGAACCTGGAGTTTACGCATCATTGTTAGCCTGTTCCCTTGCCGTGCATTCTCGATCTGGTGCACCAAGTCAGCTTTCGTCGAGTGTGACTCCCGGTACGTTGGTTTTATTTTCTGGAAAGTTCTTCCCCTTTATTTAAGCGTTATCTTGTAACCTTGTTATTCTGGGAGACACAGTGAGTGGGCTTTGAAGGATTTATTTCATATTCCACTTGTGACCACCTTCAAGGTTTTTAATGTAGCTTGCGTCCGATTTTCTGCTGAAGGCATTGACTTTCTCGCCCATATTGCAAGTCGTCCACTGCAGCAAATGAACTCTTTCTGGGAGGCATGTTGCAATGTCTTTACGAACTAGAAAAAAAGTCGGTGAGCCTGCTCCTCTGGGGACTCCTTGCTCCAGTGTGGCCTTCATCTTTTGCCCTGAACCTGAACCCCTTTCTGTTCTGTTCTCTAGGTATCATCGAGCCAATTGTACATTCTTCTTTCGCCGAGGTGACAGTTTTGCTTAATCCTTCTTTCCGGGGGGTGTCAAAGCCTTCTCCATATCTAAAAACCGCCAGTGTCTGTTTTTTTTCTTAAACCGTCCTCGATTCCCTGGACAATGTAGGTTATGATCCTCTGGAATCCCGTTTTCCGAAAACCCCTTGTTGTGCCCAAAACAGCCTTTTGCTCTAATTCCAGGATAACGTTTTTCACCTGCGCTCCATAAGTTGCCCTGCACTTGGAGGGTTATTGGTCTGTAACTTTTGCTGGGTCGAGTTTATTTTTTCCTGGTTTTAGATGGGCCATGATTGCTTCTTTCCATTCTTGCGGTACTATGCTGTTCTCCCGACATGTTGAGAACGGACGGGAAACGACCTTTGCTCTGATTCCCAAGTTTTAAGCATCCATGGGATCCCATCTTTTCCGGGCCTTTCTGGATTTCAGGTCCTAAAGCCTCTTCCGGCCCCTTATGGTGAATGTGTCCGTTAGGTGACTATCTGCTTTCTCGGCTCGCCTTGGGGGCCCGGGGGCTTTTTTGTGGCATCAACTTTTCCCTTTGTACTCTGCTGACTTCGGCATATTGTTGCATCAGAATGTTTTCTTCCCCACGAACCATCTTCTTGTCTTGTTCGAGGACTATGGTGGTCTGTGGTGTTTCATCGCTCAGCCCTTTGGCTTCCCCCAGTTATGCCGTCCTATCGAGGTTCAGGTTGGTTGTTTGACCAACTCTGTCTCGCCGCTCGTTTACTTCTCTTCTGTATTTTGCTGCCTGCCTTTAGCAGTGTTTGTCTCCTGACTGTGCCTGCTCTGCCTCCTCCTTGTCTTCTCAAGGTCTTTTTCAAGCTTCTGAACCTCTGCTGTCAGTATGGCTTAATCCTTAAGCGCCTCTGGATGGTTTCCTGCCTTTCAGGATTCTTCTGACAGTTCCCTTGCCACGATTTGCGTTTTCTTGTCATCATGTGATTCGTTCCTTTGCATCAGTCAGTGCTCCATACTGTTTCCCAAATTTGGTCTCTATAGTTCCACGTGGCAACCACATTTTGGGCTCAGGTACGAATTTAGGGCTCGCAATTGACGGGGCTATGGTCACTATCCCCTAGTTGGTGGGTAACCTACGGGCTACTTTGGTGGATATAATGTTGTTGAAGCCAAATCAAGGTACTTCGGTGCCACGTTCTCAGTAGAAAATTGGTGGATCGTCTGGGCGTTGATTTAGGCAGATTGTTCTCGATCTCCAGTCTTCCACCTCAACTCCTCTACTGTTTTGTTTTGAGTACCCCATCTCCGAGCGGCTGTTGAAATCACCGACACAATACATGGGGTTCTACTATATTCATTGTTTCAGTGACAGCGGTGAACTGACAGTAAAAGGTGCAGAATGATCTGTATGTCTTTCCGTAATTTACACCTATGGATCTCAACTGCTCGGGTTCCCTTTTTTCCTTCCCTCTGCTTGGTTGGAATCCATTTCTGACTAGGTAGGGGCTCCACCTTTGTGTCCCTTTTCTGTCTGTTCTGAAGGTCTGGTAACCTTTGATATATACACACATGTATGCTAATAATCATTCTCAAAAGTCACACCACATGATAATATAATAATCACTCCAACAGTCACACATGTAGATTAATAATCACTCTCTAACAGTCCACACATGTAGTAATATAATAATCATTTTTCAACAGTACACACATGTAGTAATATATAATCATTCTCCAACAGTCACATGTATTAATATAATAATCATTCTTTCCACACATGTGTGTAATCTCATTCTCCTACACACACCCTGTGTAATGTACTATTCCTCCACACATGTGTAGTAATACTCATTCTCCCTACACACACATGTGTAATCTCATTTTCCTACAGGCACGCCCCTAATACTCTCCCAACGCACTTGCATACGATATTAGTACCAAACCCAAACCCGGCACATGATACAGACCATCGTCCCCGAGGTTCAAACAATGGATTCCATCTAGCTGCAAATGGGTAATATGTCCGTCCATAAAACCTAAAAAACATGAACAATGTATACATAATTTTAGGAAGAAAGGACTTGAGTTTGACACTCAATCCTATATGAACAATCCCACCCGACACTTACAAAATAACTAAGCAAATGCTTATGGTACTATAAGTGGGGGCAGGGTTCTGTTTAAAAAATACCATTTGACCATCTGTCAAGTAAGTCTTTGAGAACCATGTATGCGCTTAGTGGTTACATGTCAAATCAAATACAGTATCAGAACACGATTAATATATAGGGAGCTTTGTTCTGTTCACTTTACTGGACGGATCAGAATGTTGGGTATGACAGAACAAATTAGTAGTTTTATATACACATATACTTATAGTACTAGTCGAAGACAAACAACAACACAAACGTTGCTGAATCAATGAAGAAGAAGGACGGAATAAGAAATGAGACGAGAGGGCCTGTTCTTCACCTTTTAACTCCCAACAGCAGAAGTCTTCACAAACTTCTTCCCGATCTTCCCCTCTCCCTGCCATCCCTTCAATTCTTTCCATTTTACATTTTTAATATCACTCAACTATCTTTTCCAGGTCTGTCTGGCCCTACTCCCCTATCACTGGGGGTTTCCAAGAGTGCCTTTCTTTAATGCTTCCCGTCGGTCTTCTCAATGTATGTCCTATCCTCCTGCGTCTCTTCCTTAAGAGGCTTTGATAATGTATAAATGCAAACCAAAGGAACCTCTAGATCTATAAAGTTTTCATAATCGGGATAAGAATCAACAACATCACTCCCCAAAATATAATACTTTCTATTCTTGGTTTCTTCTACACACACACCACTTGTTTAACCACTTTTACAGTCTCTATGTGAGTTGTGTTTATATCATGAATCTTCAGTAAGGGACCTTAGACCTAGGCCCCCTTTTTGGTTTCTGCATGCTTTTATTCGGTTCGCATACATAATTAGGACAAAAAAAAAAGACATAAATAAGTCCATCTCCCAAACCGTCAGATCCAAGTTGCCTTGGACCTCGTTGTCAAAGTTTAGATCTCCCTCAGAGGTGGGGGTTCCTTTTATATTATACCTCACCACTACTAATTTTCATTTGTCCTTCTAAGAAAGACTAGCACCACCTACTGGACAGATTAAAGCTGAAACACATTTAGACCAAATATGTAATACAAAATAGTGGTTAGCGATTTGGTTTAGATTTTGCTGTTTCTGTACACTTGAGATGACATCTGGGTTATAGAATCAATCTTTAAAGATACAAATTCAGTGAATTGGACACTGATCAAGATCCTGCTCTACCTTCTGGTGGGACGCTTGAAATTGTCTGTAACGTTGTAACATGACAAAGTGAGTAGGCGACGAGAAAGCAACCTACTCGTATAAGTAGATAACAGTGTACGATCAGCAGTACTAGACTTGATTTATTCCTCTCCGCTCCTCGTGGAGCACAGGTCCTCAACAGTTGTTCCCGCTCTTCTCAGTCTTAGGCCTTCTTCTTTATGGTCTCCTAGGATAGTCGAGCACTCTTCAGTTCCTCAAGAAGACTTCGTCTCCAGTTCTATTTAGAGTCCTCTTTTCCGTTTCCTGCGAGTTTCACTCAAGTGCTTGTCTAGTACACTCTGCTGTGTTTTCCGTGAGGTTTGCTTGACTCATTGCCATTTTCTCCTCTTGACTTGGGTCATTATAGGCTCATGTCCGTTTCTTATCCACAGGTCTGCTGTTATGCAGCAGCGCAATGTGATATTTGTTTGCACACTAGACAAATGTTAATTTGTAGCGTCTTCGCCTATTCGATTTTCTTGGCTCATCGATACATCGAGTACAAGCCCAGCTTATGCAAGCAGTGTTCGTAATAACAGTAAAGATTAGCGGACCAACGCTGTCTGTTGATATGGCGCCCTGAACGTCCAACTGATTGGTCGTATCAGAATGATTGATCTTGGGTGTTCTGTAACCTACTGTTGTTTTAATACTCGCGTCTAAAAACACAAGTTCTTGTAGAGACACAAACAATTTGTACGATGAGTCTAGTATTGAATGAGATATGTGTCGTAGAACCAAGTGTCTGGTCGTGAACGTTTTCTTATGGCAACATGTCTGCTTCGATTCCATCTTCTAACAACTTTAACAGAAAACGGTAATGAATGAAAAATTCCCGCATGGAGCGATCAAACCCTAATATGGGGATCGCGAGAGAGACCCTGAAATTAAAGTAGGTGAAATCGAGCTCCTAGTCATATCGGAGATGAACAATAAAACGTAAATCCTGTGTTTAAGTTTCGCACGTAAAATCTTTAAGCATTGAAAATCTAAGAGTAAAGTAGAAGTCCGTGACATGCAACATTCGTAAACGATTAAAATATAATTTCTACAAAATAATACTCTCTTCAAATTACATCGGATACTTCACCGGTGCTCGGTTCGTGTACTATTGAGATCTTCCTATGTAAGGAAGAGATCAGAACACACCTCGTTATTCATCGACGTGCACTGATGATAGTTAATCAAACAATCAAACAGGTAATGTTTAGAGAGTCTCTGTGGCGGTTGGTGCCATTCTTATTTTAATGGTACCTGGTTCGTTACCTCGTGAGGCCATCTGGATATTTTCAGAGATCTCTGATCTCAGTGTAGGTGAGATCGGTTTAGTCATATCAGAGACGGTCCCAGTGTTAAAGTTGAGCACTAAAAGGACGCTTGGCAGTTCAAATGGAGAAGGGAAGGCTGGATAGTCACTGCCTGGCAAAATTTATTAGAAAAGATTAAAACTAAAATTCCTACAAGATTTCTTCACTATCTCCAAAACTGCATCGGGCCCCTCACAGGTGCTACAGAGTTCGTGCATTGTCGCTGAGATCTTCCTATGTAAGAAAGGTCAACCCAACATGGCTACTCACTGAAGTTCAATGATGATCAATCAATCTATCAATCTATCAATAAGTAATTATTTTGTTTATAACCGCCTACCCAGCGTGTTTGTAGCACGTTGGACTGCGGGTGACTAGTCCTCTGTGAGTGCGGGTTCAATTTCGCGGGCTGACAGAAAGCCACAGGTTCCCCAGATTCATGGTGTTCGTGGCACCGAACCGAAGATTTACGATGTCCATGGCACCGAGCCGAAGGCAAAGCTCAAGTGCATCTGGATCGGGAAAAAATAAAAAAAATTGCTTAAAGTACCAATTATTAGATTTTTTCCTCGAGGTCCCAAGCCGCAATGATTCAACTTGAACCAGGTGTTTGCTATTATCATATGATTCTGCTTGAACCAGGTGTTTGCTATTATCATATGATTCTGCCCGAACCAGGTGTTTGCTATTATCATATGATTCTGCTTGAATCAGGTGTTTGCTATTATCATATGATTCTGCTTGAATCAGGTGTTTGCTATTATCATATGATTCTGCTTGAATCAGGTGTTTGCTATTATCATATGATTCTGCTTGAATCAGGTGTTTGCTATTATCATGTGATTCTGCTTGAACCAGGTGTTTGCTATTATCATATGATTCTGCTTGAATCAGGTGTTTGCTATTATCATATGATTCTGCTTGAATCAGGTGTTTGCTATTATCATTTGATTCTGCCTGAACCAGGTGTTTGCTATTATCATATGATTCTGCTTGAATCAGGTGTTTGCTATTATCATATGATTCTGCTTGAATCAGGTGTTTGCTATTATCATTTGATTCTGCCTGAACCAGGTGTTTGCTATTATCATATGATTCTGCTTAAACCAGGTGTTTGCTATTATCATATGATTCTGCTGAACAGGTATTTGCTATTATCATATGATTCTGCTTGAATCAGGTGTTTGCTATTATCATATGATTCTGCTTGAACCAGGTGTTTGCTATTATCATATGATTCTGCTTGTCAGGTGTTTGCTATTATCATATGATTCTGTTGAACCAGGTCTTTGCTATTATCATATGATTCTGCTTGAACCAGGTGTTTGCTATTATCATATGATTCTGCTTGAACCAGGTGTTTGCTATTATCATATTATGGGATCTGTTGTAGTGAGCTCCACCCACTCTAAAAGTACCTGGTTCAAACATCGCGTGGGCAATTTGGAAGCAATTAGTTCCCAGGATTTTTACGAACTATAAAAATAGACTTCACCGTTCAGAAAGCAATGAAACTACTGAATGTATAATGATGCCTGAAAATCGACGACTCGTTTACTGTTGTTGATGGCTAAGGCCTGTAAAGAGTATTCCACGATTGTATTTTATTTATAATCACTCAATCCGTATATCACTTCGTGGTTCCTTTATCCTAGTCCCCAGCATTCCAACAACAATTGTTTTAATTATAAACATCACCGTTTCAAATTCCCCGCAGATCGTGTTGATGTTCCAATCTATGTTGTTTGTCGTTGCTGCTTGTATCAACATACAGTAAACGTTGAGTAATTAATTCCTCATGCAACTTAATTAGTGTAACTCGTTCTAATACACAAGCATAACTATTTAAAAACTTGATCAGATTCTGTAGTTAAAGTATACAACCTCTCAGGTTGGAGATGGAACACCTTATAGCGGTGTAAATGATAATAAATAAAGCAGACATTCAGCGTAAATATCAGTCAGAAGCGCCATAGCACACTGATTACATGATTACGTCTGAATTCATAGCTGAATCCAGAAAAAAAAGAGTCTTATCAGACTTTTCTGTGTAGATATGTTTTAAAGTGATTGAGTACTAAAAGGCTAAGGAAGACCAAAAAAAGATGGATAGACAAATAAGACCACACTACAAAAAAACCAATAAAAAATAAAAAGGGCCCGTTCTGGCCTAAAAGAAACAAGCCCCCATCCCTACGTTTTAACGGCGAGGACAGCCAACTACATTTTCCCAAATTGAGAATAGACAATAAATATATTTTTTAAAAAATTTTAAAACGAGATGAGTTTCCCGGGGGAAATAAGGAGAAATGGGGACAGGAAAGATAAACAAGCGGACTATTATAGATTTTAGACACAAAAATTTATGATCCCTTTATATCCTTGGTTCTGTCCAACATACACCCAACGAGCTTTAAATTTTAAATCTGTTTTCAATCAAAAGAAACGGAAGATGAACCTCAAAAAAAAAAAAATGGAAACCCCTTGGGAGGCCCTGGTGGGTCGCAGAACTTTTCCTTTCCTGAACGCTAAAAGGAAAAAAAAAAACTAAAAGTAGTAAAAAAATGAAGTTTTTAAAATAAAAAAAATTTTTTTTCAAAACTCACCCCTTTCTTATCCCACTTACATATAGAATAGATATTGAAACATATTCTATTTTTTTTGATATTGTTGAGTTTTTTAATCGTTTAGTGAATAAAAAAAAGACTAAATCAAGGCATGCGTATTCAAAATGGCAAACAAGGGGGAAACATTAATTTAAAAATTTAGTAGAAACATTTATGCGCTTTTGAAATACCGGGTTTTGAAGGTGCTAGTAAAAATGGACAGAGAAGAGATATCATGGGCAGAGAAGAGATATTATGGGGAAAAATATGACAGAGAAGAGTATCATGGGCAGAGAAGAAATCGGGCAGAGAAGAGAACAAAAGGAAGACACAACTAAAAAACAAAGAAAATCTAAAACACAAATAAGAATGAGAAAATTAAATTTGACATAAAAGACACGAAGGGTTGGGAAGACCATTATGGGATCCAAAGAAAGGGGAAAAGAGAAACCACGGGGAAAATGATTTAGGAAGTGACTGGGGACTTGATCCCCCACACAAAGAGGGGGAAAATCTGGCCCATAAAGAAAGGGAGAAAAGAGAGAAAGGGGAAATTTTAAAGAACTATTAGGCCCGCGTAGCCGTTGGACAGGGGGACTAGTCCCTGTAAGTGCGGGTTCCTGCGGGCTGGCAGAAATACAGGTTCCCCCGATTTTGTGTTTGTGGCACCGAGCCGAAGGATTAGATGTCCATGACCCGAGCCGGGGCTTTGCCCATGCCGGATCGGAAAAAAGAACTATAAAAACAAGTTTT
>JADZMA010000313.1:0-10000 GCA_020796225.1 Arion vulgaris
GGGGCACACATCATAGTATGTCTTTTTTAAAACCATTAACCATTTCTACATTTCCTGTTTCTTATTTCCTCTTACGATTTTCCTGGCATGGATTACTACCATTTGTAAGTATTGATTTTTTGTTACGTGTAATTAAGACTACTTTATCTAGCACCTGCATTTGTTCTGTTAATATATAGTTTTAAAAAAAGTTAATTGCATATCCTTTACAGGACTTTGCGAATAAACCCCAGTTTTTTTTAACGCTGTTTGTGATTTTCTAGGCATTATTACGTTCAGTAGTTTGCCGTTGCTTTCTGAACAGGTGGTGCCATCGTCCTTTTGTAAAAATCCACGAAACAATTTCAACAAACTGTCCACAGCGTGATTCGAACTCAGAACGTCGGGATTAATAGACCAGTCATTTTTCCCCTAAACCACAGACACCCAAATATAGTCATAAGAAGAATATAACTGAATAAGGTAATTTAGTACTGTTATATGTATATATTGTCTTTGTCGTCTTTGATTTATTTCTTCCTGTTCCTCGTGGGCATGGGCTGTCAACAGTTGTTCGCCACTCTTATCCAGTCTCTGGCTGGTTTCTTTTTGGTCCCCCATGACAATTGAGCACTCTTCAGTTCCTCGAAGACTTCGTCTCCAGGTCTTTTTAAATGCGTCTTCTTTTCATTTTCCTTGTGGTTTCCCCCAAGTGCGTAAAGTGACCCCGACTGTGTCTTCCGTAAGTTATGCCTATCCATCGCCATTTTCTCCTCTTGACCTGGATCATCATGGGTTTCTGTCCGGTTCTTATCCATAGGTCTGTGTTTGTAACTCTATCATACCATCTCAATCTGAGAATCCACCGAAGACATCCTTTGCAAAGGTCTGGATTTTCCCTGTTTCGTCTTTACAGATGGTCAAAGTGTTTACTGGACAATTTCCCGAATTTATGCTTGTCTCTCTTGACTTTCAGCTCATCGCATCCCCGTGATTGAAGACAAGTTTTAAATTGCGGTACTTCAGAGTTGGTTATCTTGTCGTACCACCTGATGTTCATAATCTTGCGGAGACATTGAAGATGTAGAATGTTAAGTCTCGTGTCTTGAGTAGGCTGTCCATGTTTCCCCAACCATATTGTAAAGGGTAATTACACAGGCTCGTATCTTGAATATTTGTCTGCGATGTTATTTTTGTGTTGTCCCGCTCCTTTGATGGTTTTCCGAATGAAGTAGCAGCACACTATACGATCTTTGATTTCTTCATCAAGAGAAACGCTGGCAGTGACCATAGACTCAAGATAGCATAATCTTTGAACTGATGTTAAAGTGTTACCAGTTCAAGTAATATTTGTTGTGTTACTCACAAACCATACATTGTGTCACAATTGTAAAAATTACCTACGGTATTTTCTTGTGTCAACTTTCTTACTCACTATCACTATCAGCCTATCCACCATCACTACATCAGTATACTACAAGCCTACTGATGCACATAGTTTTCTTCTTTATACCTCTTCCCATTCCCAGGCTTGTCGTGATTCTTTGCCATTCTCTCAACTCTTGCGCCTTCGTCGCCTCTGTAGCGAAGACGACGATTTCCTCGATAGAGCTCACGAGATGCTGGATTTCTTTCGGAACCTTATACCCGGATAAGGTGCTTGCTTCTGCTATGCAGCGCGTTCAGCAAATTTCTCGCCAGGAGGCTCTCTCTAACCAGCATAGAACTTCCAATTCTGACAGGGTGAAACTTGTCTTAACCTTCCACCCTCATAGTTCCCTTGTGAAGAAAGTCTTATTCCGTCATCTCTCCATTCTTCAGTCTGATCCTGATACGTTCAATCTTCCAACACTATCCTTTGGTGGCGTACAGACGGGACAGAAGCCTTAGGATATGTTAGTTCTGATCGCCTCAAGCCTAACATCCAGAGTCATTTTGGCACCATCCAGTGTGGCCGTCGGCGCTGTAACACTTGTGCTTATGTAATACAGACACGCACGGTGTCTTTTCCAAAAGCCACGTTCGTTGTTGAAGACAGTTTCCGTGCGAGGTCCGTAATATATCTATGCCATTATCTGCAAGCGATTGCAACAAGGCCTATATTGGGAAACCGCAGGAGACTCAGTGACCGATTCGCAACACTTGCGCGATATACGCCAATGCTCTGTGACCCCTGTTGCTACCCATTTCAATGATACTGGCCATTCAGGAGCTTGCGATGTCCAGGTCACAGCCATCCGATCATGTTCCTCTGATGATCGTAGTCGATTTGCTCTGGAGAATCAGTTGATTTCTTTGTATGTACCTTGCGACCACGCGGGCTCAACGTATTACATTCTTATGCTTCTAGTACTTTCTCTTCCCATGCTTTTAATCTCTGTGGTATATGTTGCATGTATTACATTCTTATGCTTCTTAGTACTTTCTCTTCCCATGCTTTATAATCTATATGGGTATATGTTGCATGTATTCAAGTTATATATTTACTAGATGTTTCATTGTTTCTTTTCTATTTCTAGTTTTTATTGTGTTTTTGTGTTTACATTTATTTCGTTATTCGTTTTTATTCCAGATTTTCCTTAGATACGTTGGTATTTGGTCGTCCATTTGTGTTTCATTTTAATTTGTCACTCCTGTTTGTTCGTTTGCTTGATAAAGGCCTTGTTGGTCGAAACGTTGCTGTTTATCGTCACTGTTTATGTATTTTGTAAAACTATAGTACTTTGTTTGTACGTGTTTCACTAAAAGTTACCTACATCTTTTTTGTTTTAAACTTTTCCTCCCCACCTTTCTTCCTGGCCCCCAAAGTTTCGCCATACCGCTCAGTCTTGGACAACTCTCTCAATCTCTTTCCCTTTGGGAATTGGCCCCAATATTTCTTGTTTTTCGGGGGGTTTTTTTCCCGGGGTTTCCCAGAGTGCCCTTTTCCTTAAAACTCTTTGTCTCTCCCTCAACGCCTGTTTTGTTACTTTTTTGTTCATTTCTTCTCAATGGGGGGTTCGATATCTCCATCTTCTTTTTTCTTATAACAGTTGTCACTAGTTTTAAACCCAGACATTTCTTCTAAAAATTATGCCCAACATATCTCCATCTTCCCCTTATATATTCTAGGGGTTGACCATACATTTCTCTGATTTCATCCTTCTTCTGAATTCGTCCCATGATATTTTCATTTTTTTTCTCGAAATTTTTTTCAAATGCTTTTAAAAATTAAATCCTCTAACTTGAGTCTTTTTAAACTCTCGTTTTGGTATATGTTTGAATTGATACAACATTGGAGTTGAAATTCTTCTTTTATTTTTAAAAAACGAAATAATTTGCATTTCCCATATTTTAGCCCTTTTAAAAAGCTGATGTTGCTTTGACAATTCGTAGCTATACTTTCTTTTTTAAGAGAAATTGTTCTTCTTTTTTTTTCTTCAAACGCCCCCATATCGACCATTGAACCCCCTTTTTTAAATTTATATGTGATCTAAAGCTTAAAAGCGATTCCCGTTGTACCAGTTATGCGCCTACAAGTAACCCCAAAATAAAAATTTCTGTGATGCTTTTTTATTTACTAGGGAGTTTCCCCTGGGCCCCCTTCCTCAGTCGACTCTTACGACATGCCTTATGGGGTAGCTGTGCTACTATTTTTTGGGAAGTCCCCGGGGGGCCCAGCACCACACAGACGTAACAAAATTGAAAAAAGGTAAAAGTCTTCCTATACTCATTTCCAATGATTATTTTAACCCCCTTTACCTTACCGACCCCGAAATATCAGTTCGCAACAAATCATTAAGATGATGTACAGACAGTTCACAAACCCAAGCGTACCTGGGTTCAAACCCCACTGTGGGCAAGTTTGGAAAAAAATTCTTTTCCGTTGGATTTTTATACAAAAAAGTAAAAATTTACCTCACCGTTCGAAAGCAATGACAAACTACTGAACGTATAAAGGGGTTAAATAAAAAAAATCACCCAACTTTCTTTTGGGTTGTTTTCCCCCTTTAAAATTCCATTTCCCACCAATTTTTGGGAAAATTAAACAATTTAAATTTTTTTTTCCGGCAAACACCCAACTTTTTTCAGCTCCGGTGCCATGGACACCCGAAACCCCTTTTGGTTTCCCGGTCCCACGAACACCGTAAATCTGGGAATCTGTGGCTTTTTCTGCCATCCCACGGAATTGAACCCGTACACACAGGGGGATAGTCCCAAACCCAACGCCTACGAACCCCTGGGAACAGGCCCCAATTGGAATATAAATGCTTTCCCAAAATCACAACAAATTACTGATGAAAAGGGGTTAAAAGCCCTTAGCCACCTCTAGATTTCTTTATAGTTGGCTCGGGTTTAAAAAGACAACCTTATTGTTCTGAGTACCCTATATGAACTCACAATTGGGTACGCCTCTTGCTTTTAAAACTGACGATATTTGGGTTTTGGGGAAAAAAAGACAATCCAGGTCAAATCATATTGTTCCTGACACTTTTTAATTGATGTTTCTTCTGTTAGTGATCTTTCCCCGATATCGATTAGGTAGGTATTCGATATAAAAACGGATCAAGGAAAAGTACGGTCGTAACTCATACTGTCAACTGGTTGATGTAAAAGGTATAATCTAAACTTGTAAATGGTATCTTTGTGGTGTATATGTTAGGTATTCGCCTCTCGTTACAAATGTGCTCAGTTCGCTCCCTCGCCGAACGATCGGAATATTTTTTCAGAGATCCTTCATCTCAGTGTAGTTGAGATCAAGTTCCTAACCCTAATGGGATGGACGTTTTTTTTTTTTTTTGATCCAGAAGCACTTGATTTTCGCTTTTCCCCGGCTCAGTCCATGGACATCCCAACCCCCATTTCCCGGTCCACGGCGCCCGGGGAATCGGGGGAAAATCTGGGGCTTTTTCGCCCCCCCAAAATTGAACCCGTCCCGGGGGGCTGGTCCCCACGGTCCACGCTCGAACCGCTGGGGCGGGCGAGATGGACGAAAAAACGAAATTCCATGTTTAAAATTAAAGGCACGTATAAGAACCGTTGGCTTTTCCCAAAATCGAAAAAGGGGGTTTTTAAAACAGCTGTCCGCCCCCTGTCCGCATTTTCCCCGTAGCCCCGTTGGACGACGGGTGAAAACCCCGGGAAGGTGGGGTTTTAAATTTCCCCTTTGGCTGGCAAAAAAAGCCCGGGTTCCCCCAAATTTACGGTGTTCGTTGCATCAGACCGAAGGGTTACAATGTCCATGGCCCCGACCCGAAGAGTTGAAAGCTCATGTGCTTCTGGATCGGAAAAAAAATCCGCTCCCCGGAGGAAAAAAATTGAAATTTTTAAAAAATAAAATTCCTTTAAAATACCCCCCACCCCTCAAAATTACACTACCCGGGGTCTTAAACTCTCCCTGCCCATTGAGATCTTCGTGTGTAAAAAAGAGATCGGATCACACATGGTTACTCACTGAAGTGCAATGATGGGCACAACTTGAACCCGGGACCTACGTTTTATCATCCTCTCCGATAGGACAAAGGAACTCGATCTTACCTCACTGGAAATTGGATCTTTGGAAAGTACCCCGATGGTTTCCCAAGGGGGAGAAAAAAGGTATTTTTTGGGGAAGGACTTTTAACCTCTCCAAGGAAACACTCCCTGAAATTCTAAATTCCTAGATTTCTTCTTTTGGTTCTCTCTCTCTCTCTCCCCAAATTTTCCCAATTTCTCTATATTTAACTTGTTTTTTAAAGATTCGCCTCCATAAAATTTCCCTTTTTTCCCCCCAAATAATAAAAAAATGTATATTCGTCAGGGGAGATAAAAACTTTAAAATTAGAAAAGGGGATTGAAGTCATGATATCAACTTTTTTGGAGAACGGCCCTTTTCTGCCTTTTTTTTAGGAAAAGTTTTTCTTTGTTCCTCTTTTTTTATTGCCCTTTTTTTCTTTTACTTTGTCTTGTTGTTACCCCAAAGTCGTGCCATCTTTTTTATAAAAGATGTTTAACATAGAAAAATCTCATATACTTTGATATGACTGTTCACCAAGTATTTAACATAAATTGCAAAGTTCTTATCTAAAAAGCGAAACCCCTTTCTAAATGCACATATCCTAAACGTGGTTACCAATTGACTCATCCCCCAATATTTCTCTGCACAAACGATTAAATCGTTTGGCACAAAAAAACCTGGGTTGCTTCTCGGAGTTTTGGCTAAGATCAAAATGTTAGTGCCCCCGTCGGGGGTCAACGGGCAGAGCCACCCCAAGCCAATGGGGCAACAAATCAAAAAGTTCCGAGCAGCTCTCTTTCGAAAGGAAGACGACGCTCGGGATTTTACTTTTACAACGTGACCGGGTACCCCCCTGTCCGGCACTGAAGGGTAAGGGCTCAGAAAAAAAAATCTATCGCTTGATATCTGCCGGGCCCCTTTGGGGGGGTTTCCCAAAAGTTATTAGCTTGTGTTACGGAACTAGTCCCCCCAGTCGAAGCTAAAAGATGAAACTTTCATTAAATCCCTGGCTCCCCTTTAAAAACTAATCCATCAAAAAAAATTGTGGGCTTAAATTTTAAACTTTTTCCCACTTCCCTTTGACGGGAATCCCCAATCCACCCCAGGGAAAACCCCAAAAAAAAAAAATTTTCCCCAAAATCAGGAAGCTAAACCCTCCCTACCTGTTACCAAGAAAAACTCTTTCTTTTTGAACTTTTCCCAAAAAATCTTGTCCTTCTTCTTTTATTTCATCTTGTTTGGCTCACAGCGCCCAGGAAAAGAAGAATTTATAGAAAGGGTTTTTAATGGAGCTTCATAGATAGTGATTTCCCCTGAATCTGTTATCTCGAGACCATTCTTTTGCGTGGACACCCTTTTTGGCTTTGTATCGGAGAAACACCCACTCTTTGAGGTGCACTATCTGTTGGTAATCTTCTTATGTGGTCGAACTTTTTAAATTTTGTTCTTCTTGATGACGTTAAATCCCTGATTTTGTCCCTTTTTTTTCCTGATTTTTTCATTTCTAAACCGGTCTCTTCTTGATACCCCAGTATTCTACGTAGACACTTCATTTTCAAAACTACTTTTTTTTTATCATTTGATGTCAGCGTGCAGGTTTGGCTCAGGAAACAATTATTGAGATAAATTTTTTGGGTTTTGAACAATGCTCTTTTAGTGTTCATGGGTCAGAGGGAAGTCGCCCTTGTTTTTTTTTTCCGTGTTTATTTGGTGTGGTCATGATGTTTTTATCTATTTTTTTGCTTGGTCTTCCCTTGGCGCTAGTACCTGATCTCTTTTTATTGTATGCTGTTATTGGTGGTTGGTTGTATTCTTTTTCCCATTAAATGCCCAAAACCACTGCATTTTTTCTTTCAATGTTTTTCAATTTAAAGTTATGGGATTAAAAGGTGGGGGTTGTTTTGATCCAACAGTCTCCCATTCTCAACCCCCCAATGACCCTCCCCGTTATTTTCCGACGGTGGGGCACAACAACCCCCCAGATCTGGTTTTTGCTCAACGACTTCCCGGGATCCCGAAAAAAAAGGTCTTTCCAGTTGGGGGTGTGACCTTTTGCCCTTTGTAAAACCCCTAAAAGCATTAAAAAGGAGAAACTTACAAACTCTGCACCTTTTGGGGTTAAAAAAATGGACGGGAAAGCTATTCCAAAAACCCGAACAAGAACTGTAAAAATTAATAAAAGGGAAAAAGTAAAACAAAATCATCACAATGCCATTTTAAATACTACGAACAAGGCTATCCCCAGGGGGAGGAAAAAAAACTAAAGCCATATTGGACACCCAGAGATGGAAGTTCTCCATAGCTCGCTTTGCAGTGCCAAAAATAAAATAAATCGCACCAACGGCCAAATGTTTTAAAATTAAAATGGGCAAGGGCCCCTTTTATTTAAAAAAACCAAACAGTAGAGAAAATCCTGGAAAGAAAAGCCTCTTTAAATTTGGGGAAAAAGATACTAAAAAGTTGGGGGACTTAAAAAAGCCCAAAACGAAAAACCCCTTCAGGGGGAAAACAGTTCTCCAGAAAGGAGAAAATTTCCCCAAGGAAAGCGAGCAGTCCCCCTGATGGCCCAGTGTTACAAGCAAGAAAGTTCATGCTCTATAAGTCAGGATAAAGGGGAAAGAAACCCCAGAGGTAGATCCCAAGTGGTTACCGGGTAAAATTTTGGGGGTGTAAAAAAGGGGGCCCGGGCCTCCACGCATGTCGTAAGGGGCGACTAAGGAGGTTTGGCTGAAATCGGATGCATGTGTTCAAACTGTTAGAAGTCTATACGGCAGGGCCACCAAACCAAGGGCGTATACACGTTCTTGGCAAAGATCAAACATATCAAAAAGGGTGATTAAAATTGGTCGTAAAGAACAAACGCAAAAAAGGGGTGAGATAAATGCTCAATAAAAAACCGTGAACCATGTTAGGTAGACATCACACTGACTGAACTGCAGCCCTTCAAGCAACAAGTGAACCATGTAGGTAGACATCACACTGACTAAGCCCCCAGCCCTAACAAGCAACAAGTGAACCCTGAAAGGTAGACATCACACTGACTGAGCTGCAGAGATCACTGAAAAAGCCCCAGACAAAAAAAGGCTCCGGAACCAGATGGTGTATAAAAATGACATCTCAAAAAAAGGGGGCCCCAAAAGCCGCGTTCTGCTCCAGATATTTAACAATAGTTAAAGACGGGAAAAGTCCCAGACATCTGGAAAAATGCCACAATCCACTAAATTTTTTAAAAGTGGAAAAAGAAAAAAAGGACCCCAAAAGCTAGGGGCCCATAAGTCTGCTAAGTTGCACCTCAAAACTGCGGGGTTGATAACCACTTGACCCCAGTGCCCAAGAATCAACCATAAACTGGATCCACCCCAACAGGCTACAGGCAGCATAGAAGCACTGATGATCAAGTGGCATACCTCAAAAGGACATAAAATTTTTAAAAAAAAAGAACAAAATCCTCACAGTGTTCTTGGGCATGCCCGGGCCTTCGCCAAAGTCGGGAAAAGGGGTTTTGCTCCCCAAGTTTCCCCTGTGGTCAAGTAAATGACTATTGGATAAAATTTTCCCCCGGGGGCCCCCTTTTAAAAGGTGGATAAATTTAAAATTTCAAATTAAGGGCCCCGGAGCCCCACACCCGGCACTTCCCCCCAAATTCTTTTCCTGGTATATATTTGATCCCCCCAAAACTCTCCCCAACAGGGTATCCACTCTCTCCATGCTGATGATCTGGCTGGGGTACACCCCCCTTTTTTAAGGTCTTCCATTTTTAAACTCCGGGAAAAGCTTCCGTCAAAATTGGGGGCAAGTAAATGGGGGTCTAGAAATAAGCGGGAACAAAACTATAAAAAGCTTTCTCATTGTCAACAAAGGAATCCCCAGCCCTGAAATTTAACAATGAAATCGTTCCCCGTTTCCATACTCCAACCTTTTTGGAAGCCCCCTTTACAGCCTCGACAGGGAAACACCACATTAGGGAAACAAACAGAAATGTTTAAAAAACAAAGCGTGATGCGGAAGCTGGCTGGAACTACCTGGGGAGCGTGGTCGAATCCCGGGTCAGGTGTACACTGGTGCAGTTAGCCCGGGCCCGGGAAATTTATGCATCATCGACATGGATATCGGCAGCCCATTCAATAAAAAATCGATACGGGAAAAAAACCCCAAAACAGGTGCCTGCGTACTATTTTGAGAGCCATCAAATCTACACCAATTGTTGAAATGGAAAAGGCAGCCAACATCCAGCCCTTGGAAGACAGAAAAAGGGAAAAAAAAGTGATTCTCAGTTAAAGGGATCAAAGGGTTTGGCCTCACCATCCACTGCATAAAAAAATCGGGGGGGAAAAAATGGACAAAAGGCGAAAAGGCCCTGGGAAAAAAAGAAATAAAAAGGGTCATACGGAACCCTTTTCATAATTCCATTGGCGGGAAAAATTTTTTTTGACCCTTTGGGCCCAAAACTAAAGGGGACAAAACTTTTAAACCCCCCTCCTAAATTTTTAAACAAAGACCCACCAATCTGGTAAAAAAAACCCTACGGGGGTTCTCCATTGTGTT
>JADZMA010000313.1:22500-25000 GCA_020796225.1 Arion vulgaris
TTGGGGTTGGGGGTTGGGAGGGGTTTGGGTTGGGGGTTGGGGGTTGGGGTTAGGAGTTGGGGGTTGGGAGGGTTAGGGTTAGGGTTAGGGTTAGGGTTGGGGGGTTAGGGGTTGGGGGTTGGGGTTAGGGTTGGGGTTAGGGTTAGGGTTAGGGTTGGGGTTAGGGGTAGGGGTTAGGGTTAGGGTTAGGGTTAGGGTTAGGGTTAGGGTTAGGGTTTGGGGTTAGGGTTAGGGTTAGGGTTAGGGTTAGGGGTATGGTTTGGGTTAGGGTTAGGGTTAGGGTTAGGGTTAGGGTTAGGGTTGGGGGTTTGGGTTGGGGGTTTGGGTTGGGGTTTGGGTTAGGGTTAAGGGGTTTGGGTTAGGGTTGGGGGTTTGGGTTAGGAGTTGGGGTTAGGGTTGGGTTAGGGTTAGGGTTAGGGTTGGGGGTTGGGGGTTAGGGTTGGGGTTGGGGGGTTTGGGTTGGGGGTTTGGGTTGGGGGTTTGGGGGTTGGGTTGGGGTTAGGGTTAGGGTTAGGGTTAGGGTTAGGGTTTGGGAGGGTTGGGTTAGGGTTGGGGGTTTGGGTTAGGGTTAGGGTTAGGGTTAGGGTTAGGGTTATTAAAAATTAAAGGGTTTTTAAATTAAATTAAATTGGGTTAGGGGAGGGTTAAAATTAAGGGAAAAAAAAAAAAATTAAATTAAATTAAATTAAAATTAAAAATTAAAATTAAATTAAATTAAAATTAAATTAAATTAAATTGGGTTAAATTAAATTTTTTAAATTAAATTAAATTAAATTAAATTAAATTAAAATTAAAATTAAATTAAATTAAATTAAAATTAAAATTAAATTAAATTAAATTAAATTAGGGTTAAAAATTAAAAATTAAATTAAAATTAAATTAAAATTAAATTAAATTAAAATTAAAATTAAAAATTAAATTAAAGGGGAAATTAAATTAAATTAAAATTAAATTAAATTAAATTAAGGGGGAAATTAAAATTAAAATTAAATTAAATTAAATTAAATTAAAAATTAAAAATTAAAATTAAATTAAAATTGGGTTAAATTAAAATTAAATTAAAAAAATTAAAATTAAATTAAAAAAAATTAAATTAAATTAAATTAAATTAAAATTAAATTAAATTAAATTAAAGGTTTGGGGAAAAATTAAAATTAAATTAGGGGTTAAATTAAAGGGGTTAAAAATTGGGTTAGGGTTAAAAAAATTTGGGTTGGGTTAAATTAAGGGGAAATTAAAGGGTTAAAGGGGTTGGGGGTTGGGGGTTGGGGGTTGGGGGTTGGGGGTTTGGGTTAGGGTTGGGGGTTTGGGTTAGGGTTAGGGTTAGGGTTGGGAGGGGTTGGGGGTTTGGGTTGGGTTGGGGTTGGGGGGTTAGGGTTGGGGGTTTGGGTTGGGGGTTGGGGGTTTGGGTTGGGTTGAGGGGTTTGGGTTAGGGTTAGGGTTAGGGTTGGGGGGTTAGGGTTAGGGTTAGGGGGGGTTTGGGGGTTGGGGTTAGGGTTAGGGTTAGGGTTGGGGTTGGGGGTTGGGGGTTTGGGTTGGGGTTGGGGGTTTGGGGGTTTGGGGGTTTGGGTTGGGGGGTTGGGGGTTGGGGTTGGGGTTGGGGGTTGGGGGTTTGGGTTGGGGGTTGGGGGTTTGGGTTGGGGGTTTGGGTTAGGGTTAGGGTTGGGGGTTGGGGTTGGGGGTTGGGGTTGGGGTTGGGGGTTTGGGGGTTGGGGGTTGGGGGTTGGGGGTTGGGGGGTTAGGGTTGGGGGGTTGGGGTTAGGGTTAGGGTTGGGGGGTTGGGGGTTGGGAGGGGTTGGGGGTTGGGGGTTTGGGTTAGGGTTAGGGTTAGGGTTAGGGTTAGGGTTGGGGGTTTGGGTTAGGGTTGGGGGTTAGGGTTAGGGTTAGGGTTGGGTTAAATTAAATTAAATTAAATTAAATTAAATTAAAATTTTTAAAGGGGAAATTAAAATTAGGGTTAAAATTAAAATTAAAATTAAATTAAATTAAGGGGTTGGGAGGGGTTGGGTTGGGGGTTGGGGGTTGGGGTTGGGGGTTTGGGTTAGGGGTTGGGGTTAGGGTTGGGGGTTAGGGTTAGGGAGGGTTGGGGGTTTGGGGGTTTGGGTTAGGGGGTTAGGGTTAGGGAGGGTTGAGGTTGGGGGTTTGGGTTAGGGTTAGGGGGTTTGGGTTGGGGGTTTGGGTTAGGGGGTTTGGGTTGAGGTTAGGGTTGGGAGGGTTGGGGGTTTGGGTTAGGGTTGGGGTTGGGGGTTTGGGTTAGGGTTAGGGTTAGGGTTGGGGGTTTGGGTTGGGGTTGGGGGTTGGGGTTAGGGTTGGGGGTTGGGGGTTGGGGTTAGGGTTAGGGTTGGGGGTTGGGGGTTTGGGTTGGGTTGGGGGTTTGGGTTAGGGTTAGGGTTAGGGTTAGGGTTGGGGTTAGGGTTAGGGTTAGGGGGTTGGGGTTGGGGGTTTGGGTTGGGGGGTTTGGGGGTTTGGGTTAGGGTTTTGGGTTAGGGTTGGGGGTTTG
>JADZMA010000313.1:27500-37663 GCA_020796225.1 Arion vulgaris
CAATTTTGGGGGTGGTGGTGGTGGTGGTGGGGGGGGTTTTTTGGTGGTGGTGGTGGTGGGGGTTGGGGGTTTATGGTGGTGGTGGTGGGGGGTTTTGGTGGTGGTGGTGGGGGGTTTGGGGGTGGTGGTTGGGGGGTTTCTATAGTGGTCATCACTTAAAATTCCCCTTTCTCTCCCCCCTTTTTATGAAGTTGTTTTTGTTGGGTAAAAATTTTTTTTTTCCCAAAAATTTGCCCCCCGGCCCAAAAAGGAGGGGCTTTTTAAATTTGCTTTGCAAAAATTTAAAGAGGTTAAAAGTTCAAATCTCCAAATAGTTTCATAGTCCCCCTTTTTTTTGAAATTATTTTAAGTTTAATAAATTAAATTGGGTCTTAAAAGGAGATTTTTGTGGTGGAAGGGGGGTGGTGATTTTCTTTTTTACCTTTTTTTTCTTAATTTTTCCAATGGTTTTTTTGTTTTCCGCTATTTTTTTACCCGGGTTTTTTTTGGGGGTTTATTTTTTTGTGTAATTCTTTCATTGTATAGGGAAATTGATTAATTTGTCAATTTTTGGGTTTTTAATTAAAAGGGTTTTTCTGTTTGTTTTCTTTTGACCATTGCTTTAAATTTGAAATTACATTTATTTAAAAGTTATTTTTATGAACCGGCTTTCTGTTCTGTTTACTTAGTAAATTATTTGGTTGTATAGTTAGTGTTAAATTTAGTCACAATTGGACAATACTATCACTAACCGGGCGGGGAAAAAATTCCCCTTCCGCTCAGTGGTACAGAAGCAAAGGTAAGGGGTTCCCCTGCGATCATTACACGTAATGGGTTTCTGCAGGTCGCCCAAGTTTTTCTATACGGGGCTGTTTCTTGTTGTTTTCCTTTTTTTTCCACTTTGTGGGGGTTTTTTTTTTTTTTCCCTTTTTTGGTTTGTTCTTTGACCAATTTTTGTGTTCTTTGTATTATTTTTGATCTTTTTCCAAGAACTTTTATAATTTTTTTGGTTTGGGGGCCCCCAAACCCTGAAATTCCCTTAAATTTTGGACATGTCATCCCAATTTTTGGGCCCAAACCCCCTTAAAACCCTTTTTTCGACATTTCGTGGCAGGTAACAGTTTTTATATTTTTCCCCTAAATTTCCCCTAACCACTCCCGGGGGTGTTTCTGTCGATTTGCTGAAAACGCAAATACTTTTTTTCCCAAATTTCCCCCTTTCAATTACACAACCCACCAAACCCAAACCTCCGCCCAAAAGGGTGTCTTAATTACAAAACTACATATTTTGGTTTTTTGTGTCCCGTACCTTTCCCCCAATGGGCACCTCCCTCCAGTGGGCAAGGGGTTCTGGTTGGGCGATTGTGGGTTTAGAAGAATTTGGGGTTGGGTTTAGGCGTTGGGTTCGGTGGCTCCTTGAAAAATTAATCATAAATTTTTAAAATAAATTACCCTCATTTTTCGATTGAATAATCATTTAAAATTTGAAATTTTACAATTTTTTCTTCATCTTTTGCTCATCTTTTTTTGATCCATATTTTTTAAAAAATTTTCTTCTTATATATAATCATTTAAAAAATTTGGCCATGCACGCAGAAATATATATCAATTTGCTATGTCGGAGAAAATAGAGCATGTATATATGGGAGGAGGGAGGCGTTATTTCAAACTGGGATAATGAGGGCGGGGGTTTTCAAAAAAATTTTTGTTGTGCAAGGTGGGCGGCGGGCCAAAATTAGGGGTCTGGGGTTTTTTCATGTGGTTTGTGCATTTTCCGCCATTCCAAATAGACGTGAATTTATTAACAGGAAAATTACAAATGGAACATTGTGAAATATGTTGTGATACACAGTTAAATGAGAAATTCCATCCCAAATTGGTTTGGAAAGTTCTATAAAACTTATTTGGACCAGGATAAAATATGCCCTTTTACAAACATGCTCTGTCGATGGTTTCCTTTTTTGGGAAAACGTATGCGTGTGAACAGATTTTTTGTCACATGAACCACATCAAATCACAAGTGAGAACCTTTAAACTGATGTTCATTTGGAAAAAGTGTTTGGGGGTGTTGTGGGGTCATCAATCGAGATCCCAAATTTTTATGCCTTAGTTCTGCAAACAAAGTAATCTCTCCTTTTAAAGATTTTTAATTTGTCTAATTAATATGTTTGATTCTCAGATATGTTTTATTTTCTTCCCAAAAAAAATAAATATACCTATTTCTTGTGTTTTTTTTTACATTAAACCAGGCAAGCGTTTTTACCCGTCTCCCTACTGGGAAGCGACGATGTGGTCGAAGCTGGTTTCCCTTTTTCTTCTTTAATTTTTAAATTTTTTTTTAAAAAAAAGTGCATGGTCCCAAAAGGAAATATTATTTCCCAAAAATTTTGGGCCCCTCTGCTGAAAGGTTTCCCTAAAATTTTAAATAATGAAGTTTCAATTTCTCCACCAAATAAAAATCAAAAATAAAGCTCCTTTCCCCGGGGATTTTCAAAATATACTTTTAAAAAAAACTTGTGAAATATATTTTTTAATTTTTAATAATTTTTCCTGGGATGCGGCTTTTTCCCGCCTATTTTTATCGATTTTTTTTAAATTTCTAAAAAAATATTTTATGTGTTTATATTTGACGATTATCGTCCATCTTCGATAAAAAAATGGGAATTACTTATAAACATACGGGTCCTCCACGAAAAATATGAACAATTCTTTATGGCCCAGAGTGCTTTCCGTACTGCGATTTTGCAGGGCTATTATCTTGTGCCTCGCCTTTTCTTGCTGGGGCTCTCAAGGGGGCAAAGATATTAACACTGTGATCTACAAGGCATGTCGTCAGATGCGACTAAGGTAGTGTGTCTTGCCCGGAGCTCTCCCAAAGGGGGGCAAAAATATTCACTGTGATCTACAAGGCATGTCGTCAGATCGACTAAGGTAGGGGTGTCTTGCTGGGACTCTCAAAAGGGGAAAGATATTAACACTGTGATCTACAAGGCATGTCTCCCGATGCGACTAAAGGGAGTGTGTCTTCTGGGGCTCTCAAGGAGCAAAGATATTAACACTGTGATCTACAAAAGGGATGTCGTCAGATCGACTAAGGTAGTGTGTCTTGCTGGAGCTCTCAAGGGGGGCAAAATTTAAAACTTGATCACAAAAGGGATGTCTCCCGATCGACCCGGTGGGGTGTTTGCGGGATTAAAAAAACAAAAAATTTCCCCTGGGTCTCAAGGGCTTGTCAGATGCAAATGGTGGTGTTTGTGGATTTTAAAAGGGGGGCAAAGATATTAACCTGTGATCTACAAGGCTTCGTCAGATGCAACTAAAGGGAGTGTGTCTTGCTGGGCTCTCAAGGGGGGCAAAGATATTAACACTGTGATCTACAAGGCATGTCGTCAGATGCAACTAAGGTAGTGTGTCTTGCTGGAGCTCTCAAGGGGGGCAAAGAAAAAACACTGCGATCTACAAGGCATGTCGTCAGATGCAACTAAGGTAGTGTGTCTTTTGGGGCTCTCCAAAAGGGGGCAAAAAATTTTAAAACTGTGATCTACAAGGCATGTCGTCAGATGCAACTAAAGGGAGTGTGTCTTGCTGGGACTCTCCAAAGGGGGGCAAAGATATTAACACTGCGATCTACAAGGCATGTCGTCAGATGCGACTAAAGGGAGTGTGTCTTGCTGGGACTCTCAAAGGGGGCAAAAATTTCCCGTGATCTACAAGGCATGTCGTCAGGGTTAACAAAAGGGGGGACCTAGGAAAAAAACCCGGTAAATAAAAAACGTCGCGAAATCGGATGCTGGCCTCCCTTTTAACACATAACTGAGACAACGTACAATCGCTCTCGGGGTGAATCACATACAGATTACAAAAAGGGGGTTTAACAAGTTTTTAGGGCGTTCGAAGAAGAAAAAAGATCTTGTATTCTTCACTTGATAAATGTCTTTGGTAGAAACCTGTTTTGTTTTGTATTTAGTAAACACAACATCTAAATATTTTTTTTATCCTTGTTTCTTTTGCTGTGCGTGATCCCCTTTTTTTTTTCTTTCTATTCCCGACAGCGGGGGGTTTCTCGCTTCAGGAAAAGGGCAAAGGTGAAGCCGTGCACGTGGGATAGTGGGAACAACGAGTTATGCTTGATGCCAAAATTGTGTATATATAAAACCCCGTTCCCGCTAATATTTGCAGACTTCCCAAATTTTGGCGGACCCCGCTCATCTGGCTCGGGTTTTTGCTGCTTCGTGATCGTCTTGACAGCGAAAATTATTTCTCTCTACAAATATGCGCAGAAAATATGAAGTAAAAAAACAACAACCTGAAGGGTCCCCCCCTTTTCGAAGTGAAATAGATGAAGGTTGTGATCTTCAATCAGTGGCGGGTCGTCATTAAAAGGGGGCCCGAGGGGGCCCGGGCCCCCCAAAAATAATTAGTAGTTATTATTTTATAAATTAAAATATAGCAACCAAAAACCATGATTTATCCCGGACAAAAAAGTTTGGCCCCACCAACAAAAATGATTTTGAACCGCCCCGTCTTCAATAATAACTCGTCTTTAATTCTCAATTTGGGAAAATCTTTAAAAAAGGAAATTTATTTTAAGTTGACAAATGTTGGATTAGATTTTATATAAAATTTTTTCAAATGTCGGTTTGAAATTTAATCGGGGAATGCGAATATATGTAGACTCTTATTTGATATTTTTTTATAAAAAAACCAATTAAATATGGAAAAGGCCTTTAAAAAATTAAACCCCCCTAAAATGAATATGAGAGTAACACTCGTAAATATGGATATCTTTTTTCTTCTTTTCGTTCTTCTTTTTGAACAAATTTTTAAACACTCTTTTTTGATTTGTTTGATCTTTCCAAAAACGTGTTTCTTTTCACATTGGTTTGGGAGGCTCCCAAACGCATAGACTTCTACACGTTTAGGGGCACATGCACCCGATTTCAGCCAAACCTCCTTGTCGTCTCTTACGACATGCGGGAGGAAAGGTGGTTCTATTCTTTACCCCCAAATTTGGGCCCCGGGAACCACTCAGGCGGGTAAATATGGATATGAGGTTAAAATGGCTAAACAGGAATTGGAAATAAAACGTAAATATGGAAAATGAGGGTTTAAAATGGCTAAACAGGAATTGAGGGAACATCGTAAATATGGATATGAGGTTAAAAATGGCTAAAAAAAGGGAAAATGAGGGAACACTCGTAAATATGGATATAAGTTAAAGTGGCTAAACAGGAATATGAGGGAACACTCTAAATTATGGATATGAGGTTAAAAATGGCTAAACAGGGGAAAATTTAGGTAAAAATTTGTAAATATGGATATGAGGTTAAAGTGGCTAAACAGGAATATGAGGTAACACTCGTAAATATGGATATGAGGTTAAAATGGCTAAACAGGAATTAATTTAAAACTCGTAAATATGGATATGAGGGTTTAAAATGGCTAAACAGGGAAAATGAGGGAACACTCGTAAATATGGATATGAGGTTAAAGTGGCTAAACAGGAATATGAGGTAACCTCGTAAAATGGAAAGAGGTTAAAAATGGCTAAACAGGAATGAAGGAACACTCGTAAATATGGATTAAATTAAAGTGGCCCAAACAGGAATATGAGGTAACAAATCGTAAATTTGGAAAGAGGTTAAAGTGGCTAAAAGGAATTGAGGTAACACTCTAAAAATGGATTGGGGGTTAAAATGGCTAAACAGGAATTGAAAATTTTTGTAAATATTGGTTGGGGGTTTAAAATGGCTAAACAGGAAATGAGGGGAACACTCGTAAATATGGATATGAGGGGTTTAAAATGGCTAAACAGGAATTGAGGTAACACTCAAAGGATATAGTTTAAAATCAAAAAATATTCACTCGAAATAAAAATATATTAAAAGGGCTTTAAAAAGGAATATGAAATTCACTCAAAAATTTGGGTATGGGGTTAAAATGGGTAAACGGGAAAATGAAGGGAAACACTCGTAAATATGGGGAAAGAAGGGTTTAAAATGGGTAAACAGGAAATGGTAAACTCGTAAAATTTTGGATATGAGGGTTAAAATGGCTAAACAGGGAAAACAGGGAACACTCGTAAATATGGATATGAGGTTAAAGTGGCTAAACAGGAAATGGGGGTAACACTCGTAAATATGGATATGAGGTTAAAATGGCTAAACGGGGAAAATTTAGGTAACACTCGTAAAATGGATATGAGGTTAAAGTGGCTAAACAGGAAATGGGTAACACTCGTAAATATGGATATGAGGTTAAAGTGGCTAAAAGGAAAATGAGGGAAAACCCCGTAAATATGGATTTTGAGGTTAAAATGGGTAAACAGGAAATGAGGGAACCCCTCGTAAATATGGATATGAGGTTAAAATGGTTTTAAAAAAAGATATGAAATTTAAAACTCGTAAATTTAAAATAAAAAAAATTTGATCCAAAAGCACTTGTGCTTTCAGCTCCCCCCGGGTCGGTCCATGAACATCGTAACCTTCGGTTGGTGCACGAACACCGTAAATCTTTGGGGAACCTGTTTGGGTTTTTCTGCTGGCCCCCCGGAACTGAATCACAATCACGGGGGCATTCACCCTCTCAACGCCTTTAAAAACACCCCTGGGCAGGCGGGCAAAGGGCCCGTTTAATTCGGCGTAAAAAAGGAAAGTCGGTCAAAAAGAGAAAAAGGGGGGCGAAAACCGCTTTCCCTTTTCCCAAATTTATTTGAAAAAGATTAAAAATAAAATTACTCAAAAAATTTTTTCCCTCTTTAAAAATTCTTCAGGGACCCTCGCCGGTGCTCGGGTTTTTTGCACTGCAGCTGAGATCTTCAAAGTAAGAAAAAGATCGGATCACACAATCTTTCACCGAAGTGCAATCATGATTGTCATATCAAACAATCAATCAATCAACATGTTTCAACAGCGCCAGGCGGTATATTTTCCGGGATGATGCAAGTCTTCCAAAAAGCCGCCCCTCAAATTTGGGTTTTTCCCCTTAAAAAAAACCTTAATTGTAATTGTGTTTGGTTGCTTATGCCCCCCCTCTTACGGGTTTCCCCCTGGTCACCCCCTCTCTGCATCATATCACCCACACGGCCTGTGTTTTAAAAATACTTGCTATTGAGTTTATGCATTCTCCTAAAATTTTTTAATACTACCTTTCCCCCTTTAAAAATGGGCCATTTTACATGTGATTGTTCCGGTAAACAAGGGGTTCATTCCTGGTTGTAACTATATTCCGGAACCCCTTGTCAGAAGCAAAAACATATTTGTTGATGTTGGCAGTCATCATCACCCTCGGCTCTACCTGGGCCTAAAATGGGGGCACTGTTAGGGTCACGCCTCATTTTTTTGTGTGAAAAAAATTTTAAAAACTCTCCCCCTTTTAAATTTTTTCCCAAACCCAAAATCTTTTTGCCTTTTTCTTTTATTTTTCAAAAAATTTAAAAATTTTGGAAAACCCCGAACGTAGTATCGTTTGTCGGAAACCTTTTTTCAACAATTTTTATTATAAAACGGAAAATGTGATCCCCCCGACGGGGTTTGGGTTTTGGGTTCCAAAATCCAAAGGCGAAAAGTAAAAAAGTGGGTTTTAAAAAAGTACAAAAACAAAATACAGCGACGTTTCGAACAAAAAGGGCTTTATCAAGCAAAGGTAGAAAAAAAACAGGGTGATACTTGTTCTTTGATATACATCCAACATCACAGACACACAGTCAGACGATAAATCCCAAAAAAGAAAATTTGGGGATCAAACACAAAAAAACAAACAAATGGAGAAAACTTGAATTGGGAAGAGGGTTTTATCCCCCTTGTCCTGTCTGTCCCGTTTGTTTGTTTGTCTAATCCGTCCGTCTGTCTGTCTGTCTGTCTTTTGCGGGGTCTGTCTGTGTATGTCTGTCTGTCTGTCTGTCCCCCTGTCCTCCTGTCTTTCTTCTTCCCCTTTTTTTTGTCCCCTTTTGGCCCCTTCCCCCACCTGTCTGTCTGTCTGGATCTGTTCTGTCTGTTCCGTATGTTTGTTTTGTCTGCATGTTTTTCCTTTTTCCCGTCTGTCATGTCTGTTCTGTCTGTCCTGCATGTTTTGCCTGTCCTTCCCCTTTCCCGTATGTCTGTCATTCCTGTCTGTATGTCTGTCTGTCCTTCCTGTCTGTTGGGGTTTTTCCTGTCCGTCTCCATCTCGTCTGCTTGTCTAACTGTCCTGTTTGTCTGTCTGTCTGTCTGTATGTCAGCCTGTCTTTCTGTCATCTATGTCCGTCCGTCCGTCTGTATGTCTGTGTATCTATTTCTCTATCTATATAGTTGCCCATCTATATGTTTGTCTGTTTGTCTGTGGGTCTATCGATCAATCTTAATCATTTCACTCCAACACATTCACTACCCATACATTCATTCCCACACATTCCTACCCACATTCACTAACCACACATACACTACCCACACATTCACTACCCACACATTCCCTATAACACATTCCCTACCCACACATTCACTACCCACACATTCACTACCCACACATTCACTACCCACACATTCACTACCCACACATACACAGAACACATATGATCTACCCACACACACACATATCCCTTCACTACGCACACCATCCCTTCACTCCACACACACAGGCCTCCAATACCCACACACACATCCCTTCAGTACGCATTCATACACACACACACACACACACACACTCAGTCACACATACACACACCACATATAGCTACCCAAACACACCTTCGATCCCACACATTTGCACCACACACACACATCTTCACTCCACACACACACACACACACACTAACTACCACATTAATTAACCACACACAAACACCTCAATACGCACATTCACTACCACACATACACACACAGAAGCGCTACCGGCATCACACACTCCCACACACACACACACCTCACACCTGACTACCAACATTCACACATATGCGCTACCCACATACACCCTCACCACACACACATCTGACTACCACACTCACGCACATCTGACTACACTCACGCACATCTGACTACCAACACTCACATTCACCACCCTCTTACTGCTCTACGGATCATATAAAACTCCCTATCAAATACAAACCGTCAACAGTAACTTGTCTCGGGGTATTTTACTCAAAAAATCTGAGCTTCCAACAAGCCATGAGCAAGAATAAAAATGAAAGTGAAACCAGGTTAAGTCTGCTCTCATCTTGCTCTCCAAATAGCTTATTCGTGCATTCAGCTTTCACGTTGAAAATAACAAAATAACAGAAAAAAGAAATTGCAAGATAGTTTTGTTGAGAATGATATGACGATATTGCATTACTATTAAGTTCCACGAGATAGTTGAGTTTGATTACGAGACGAGCTGAATTCTATCCAAGTGTCGAGCCAGTTAGCGAGAGATTTCTGTCGTCTGGTGTTAGCGTTTGGCGGCTTTTACAAAGATAAGATTCAACAGTTTAACCAGTGTCTTGTAATTCTTTTTTGGGGATGGTAAATGTTACACCGGTAGTTAGGTGAGTGGTAGCATTTTTTAAAATATATGTGTGCGTGTGTGCGCATCTTTATTTATTTCTTGTGTATGTTAATATTTGTGTATGTGGGTGCATGCAGGAACGTATATGTTGTGTGGGTGCATGTATGAGAAAGTATGATGTACATACAAGTGTACGTATGTGCAACCTTTCACTTGTACTCTCTTGATCTCTCATTCTAGACAGCATATTCTTGACTACTATGAACCGACACTTTTCAGCACACTTTTGACCTCTCCCTCGTTTTTAGTTTCCCGATCCAGAAGCAGTTGAGCTTTTCAGCTCTTCAGTTCGGTGCCATAACCATCGTAACCCTTCGGTTCGGTGCCATGACCATCGTAACCCTTCGGTTCGGTGCCATGACCATCGCAACCCTTCGGCTCGGTGCCATGGCCATCGTAACTCTTCGGCTCGGTGCCATGACCATCGTAACTCTTCGGTTCGGTGCCATGACCATCGCAACCCTTCGGTTCGGTGCCATGACCATCGTAACTCCTTCAGTTCCGTGCCACGAACACCATAAATCTGGAGAACCTGTAGCAGAAAATTTAAGCTCCTGTTTGTTATGTAGGGGATTGAAGCATCTTTAAGCAGAGGCACGCCCTTCACTCTACGGATCTACCTTTATGAGTTATATCAAAGCGTGTAGAAAAAAAATTCCTTTAAA
>JADZMA010000314.1:0-37647 GCA_020796225.1 Arion vulgaris
TGCGGGGCAAAGGCAACGTCCTATAAGGATACGCACCTTGCATTTGATGATGACCAATTTTTCTCTAGCAATGATAAATTATTCTAACTTGTTTTCTTGTACTGAAACAGGGATTCCTAATACTGCACACATTACATGTAGGGCCTACAATGTTAATAAACTAAACCAAAACTAAGAAAATATACAGATCGAAACGTTGTCACGTTACTTATAGTACAACCTCAAATTACTATAGTTGTTCCAAAATTGTCATCATCTTTACGACCGATATAAAATCACCCTTTGACAGAAATTCTTGAATTTTGCATTTTATATAGGTAACAGTGACGACCTTCCAAAAGTATTTTTTTGTCCACCCAAACCTTTAGTTTTGAAAATTGTATTATTTTATTACTAAATTTACGCGATGTTGATCTGGTATACTTGTCGAAATTTTACAGTACGATTGTCAATTTGTCCTATATTAACATTTCCGTGTTCAAATGCAATTCAGTGCACGTCAAACGGAATACCATAAAATTAATCAGTTCCAATGTTACCTACCGACTGTCATTGCGTATGTCGCAACATTTCTAATTTATAGAAGTGGAAGGTATCATTTATTCACAATGTGACCTTTCTTTTTATAATATATAATAGGAATACGCCTTTGCAATCATTCGCCACCATTTTGTTTATTACTGTAAGTTCTAAACTTTGATTATCATTTTTTTTTGGCTATGCAAAATTTTATATAACAAAAACTTTTTTTTACATCAACTAAGCTCCTACCAATTAGAAACATGGATTCGAACGTCGTAAGGTTATAAGACTGCATGCAAAAAAGCCCCTTTTGATTTTGGATTCTCAAAAAGGATTAATTCTTATTTTTCATGTTTGTTCCCTTTACACGCTCTGATATAACCAATAAAGGTTCGCCTTAAGTTGAAAGGGCGTGCCTCGGCTAAGAGGATAATCCCTACTTAACAAACAAAAAAATTACTTGTATCCATCAGATAGATTTCTACAAATTAAACCTTAGTCGGATCACGAATTTTGGAACGAACTATAGTAACATTTGTCCATACCTGGTGTTTTGTTTTAGGGTCTGTCTCTATGTATTCAAAATCAACATTTTTTCTAACAAGCTACCCAAGCTCTTTGTGCAAATGGACAGAACCAAGGGACAGTAAAGCTGGACATCTTTCTTACTTGCCATATTGTAATGCCGTGTCACAACTCTATGAGAAGGAAAAAAAAACCAATTAGTATACTGCATGTCAATATAATTGTAGGGCCTACCTTAATAGTTAAGCCTACTTAAAACTATAATAGTACTAGGTATAACAATTATCAAATAAACGCTATCATTCATCGGGAATGATTGCAAATGCAACATTCTGCACAACAGTTTTAGTTTGTACTAATCTGTAAAAATTGTACTGAACTGCATAAATAATGTCATGGGGACAACCAAGCATTCTTAATTATATAAACCAACATGACATAAACACAACATACACATGTGTTGCATATTTCCTTGCCCGTAGATGACGCCTAATTTTGTACATCCTTTATTCTGAAAACCTGTACAAAACGTTTTACCACAAACATTTACCTAAAAGAACGTCCAACACTTTTTTGTCTGGCGTGAGTCTAGTGTAGTGACTACAGTTAACTGAATTATATGCGATATATAACGGGAGGGTTTACGCCTTTGGCCTACTTTTTATCGGCCTATACAGAAGGGAGAACGAGCCTCGATTGTTTGTCTATGTGACGCTTGCGTCATGTGAATGTATAATTACTCATAACTTTGTGGCCTCTGTACTACTCTTAGCGTAGGGTTAGTTACTATAGTCTGTCCATTAATTCGTGAGCACGTTTGAAATTGATTTTCTCGAAAACTACCTGTTGGATCTCGGGATTTTTGCATAGCCTTAGAATATCAATGACGCTAAATAAAGCTAACCAGTAGTCCATAGATGCTAGGTTTTCATCGGCGAATTTCCCTTTGATCTTTATGACAATTGCAAATACGGGGCTCAAATTTTAGATTTTACGTATCCTAGAATTTGCCCATTCAAATTCTATTCTAGGTGTATTTCCTATTACTTGATAGGTCAAGTAATTAAGTTGTTGCCCTTTATGTGCAATCGTGAACTTGGATACAATATGCAACAGTTAGTCCTCCTCTTCGGTCACCATTAGACCCCAGGGTGTCTTAACTTCACCACAAATTGTATGATAGTAGACCATTTGGTTTGAAATGTATACGTTGCTATTTCCCCAGTCTGTAATCAAAATATGATTTGTTTTCATCCCGAATCTGACGATTCCATGAGGTTGATAATTGTTACTGGCTGGACAAATTGTAATCCATCTCGGTGCCAGTACGTCTTCTCGAGCCATTTCCTTACCTTCTTCCAGAACTCATGTCTATCATTGAGAAGGACTCACGTTCAGAACTTCAACATCACACATTTAAACGTCCTGTTCTGTTCGGCAACTTGCCCTTTTTACTTTAGCCCAGACAAGCTCTATCGGATTGAGCATGATATAGGTAGCAAAGCGATTGGGCCGTATTCCGCAATGATTTTGTCAATATGAAACACCTTTGTCTTATTTGTCATCCTCACCAGTTGCAACAACTCGGGTTTCAAATATGTATCATCGAAGCTGCTGACATTTTCCTTAGCAAGCCAAGTCCTAATTTGATCTTTTGTATTTGATGCAGTTGGTACTTTGTCTTCGCTGATCTGCTTGTGATAGGATCATTATCCATTACCCAAACATGATGGGCTGTTTAAATTGGAAGTAGATCTTTCTCCATCCAGTGCCTGAAAATATTCCATTCATTTTTTGTGTGGTAGTCCCTACCGTCAGTACTTTTGATTGGAAAATAATTCAGGTCTGGACAAGACCTTCTTCACTACTTCCTGCATGTGTTATATAATACGCTGGCCTTTGCTGCTGGTATTTTCTTTTCTGTTCACCGTCTACTGATTGCCATTCTTTAGCATTGGTTTGGTGAGCATTGACCAGATTCGTCCAAATATACAATATCATAGCCTCCTCGCTACGGATCTGCCTCAGGTATTACTTGGGCAGCAATTAAATGTGGCTTTCAAATAATATTCTCCCCCTATAGTTTTCTGAAGGTAAGCCGGCGGGTCTTACAATTTTCATAGAGTACTTTTAGAAATTCATGTGCAATCTGATTGCAGTTTTAATTTCAGTTTCCCGAGAGTAACAAGTTGATTTGTCGCAAACATTTTCAAGAGCTCCCGTCTTATGACATCTATGTCAAAGTCGTCAATTGTTCTTTTCCGTCCTTGCTTGACATTAGTGCACTGTGTCCTGTTTAATCCATCGGGAAAAGGATTCTCTATTCAGACCAAACGCCAGTTGCGCTCGTTTCTCAGTTATAATATCACAATATAGATGACCTCTCTTAGTTCCTAGGGAAGTTGGTATAGAAAAACTGTAACCTTCTGCATTGTTATAAATGTGCACTTCAGACTCAATATGAATGTGATATCAATGTCAGTTTTGATAAGCCAACAAATATGATACAATATTTTCCCATACAAATAGCGAGATACGCCTATAACTATACAACGGTATCCCAATTATAACGTCTATGCTTTCCCTTTCAAAGTCGACTGGGTTAGGTGCCGGTTTCTGAAATGTTAACTCGATATTTCTATGTTACATAATGTTTTTTTGAACAACTTGTCGTGTCCGTAGATCTGTTACTATTGTGTAAAATTCGGTGAGGTTGATTTTAATATAACTGAAGAAGAAATATTTCCAAACACATCAAATTTTTTTGGGAAAAAAATATTTCTCTAGCGTCATGGATATTCTAAGGCTGCTTACAAAAAATCACTGAGACCCAAAGGTATTTTTCGAGAAAATCAATTTCAAACGTCTCACGAATTAATGGACAGACTTAGCCTAGTTTCACTGTACTCGGTTCGTTCCCACGTGGAGCTATCGGGATATTTGTTCAGAGGTCCATGTTTTCAGTGTATGTGAGATCTCGTTTCGTCTAACGGAGACGGACAATAAACTACGTCTAGTGTTCAGTTGACACGTGAAGAACTCCTGGCAGTTAAAAATCTAGAAGAGCATGCTGGAAACCGCTTTAACAAGCAAAATTCATTAGAAATATTTAAACATTTTTAAATTTCCCACAAAATATTGTGACCTTATAAATTACATCAAAAACCCCCCCGGTGCTACAGAGTTCTACAATGCAGCTAAGATTCTCATGTGTAAAAAATGTGTAAAGTATACGATGTACTCTATATCGATGTCAAAAAACAAGTGGTTTTTTGGCGACCCAGGCGTAAAGGAAATGAACGCTCCCAAAAGCTTGCAGACAGCAATTTACCGGGTTGATATTCGGAATTTCCTAAGGGGAGATGTCCTATAAACGGGTTAAAGGATGGGGGAGATCTGACTGCAGGGAAAGTCAAATCAAACGTGGCGTAGCTATAAAGCCAATATCTGGGAAACAAAGAATAAAAGTAAACTTAGTTGCCATACACTGAGAAAAAAAAGAGGGTGAGATCAGGAGCACTTTTTCTGTTTTATCACTTCTCTGAATTCGTCTTATTTTATGTTCATTTTTTTCCATGACATATATTTTTCAAATACTTCATCCTGGATCGCCGGAAGGGGAGAGAGAGAGAGAAAATACATTTATCTTACTTTCTATCTTTAGTCATTGTCAACTCTCCTTTTGGGATATGTTAGGACTGATACAACATTGGAATTGAACAGTTGCAATAAGTAAAAGGGACGAACGGATGAATTAGAACATTGAAAGAGAAGAGATACTATTATGAGGAAAAATTAGACATATTGGATAGATTCGATCTCACGAGCTTCAGAACGTAAGGCAAACGCTTGACCACCTCGCCATAGATTATTGTGGTCAAAATCCACGGCCACCAATTACTTAGTGGTTTTAGAACGCAATTGAGGTTTTATCAGCTGAGGTTTTGGAAGATTAGCGTAATGTATGGAGCGTTTGCATATTGAATTGGACACACGGTGGTTCGTTAACAGTTCAATCCCACACTTGATGTTTCTTTCACACTTGAGAAAATGAAATGACCCTCCTACCTCCTTCAAACTCGGGTCTAGAAATGCAAAGAAACATCACTTCATATCTTAAGATTTGAAAAGACCACAGAGCAGAACATGATAAAATACATAATACACATCAATTTGTTGCAGATCAGTTCTAGCCAACCTTCGACTGTGGAGACACACTCCGATCTTGTAAGGTTTTTTTAATTTGACAGACTTTATCCGATCTAATATAATCTGAAGTCAGCTATATCTAACAACGTTTAGTGAACAGAAATGCTGAACTAAAAATACAGTAATAGAAAGTAAAGTAGCGTCTATTGCCAGCATGATGTAATAACATTTGATAACAGTGAACTTTTGTTATCTTGATAGTACAAAGTTGAACGGATTGAATAAAATAGTGTGCATGCGTTGAGAATGTGCACGTAATTCTAACGTGATAAACAGCCAAACAATAAGTCCGTTCAACAACTCATGCCGGAGTCCAGTGCAGTGTAGCAAAACCATCAGTTCCACATAGGAAACTTTGCGCCAATCTTATAATTATACTGACTACAAATTTCTGATGAAGAAATTACATAGGAAACCTGGATTTTGTAATATAACGATTTTCTTTGATGTTTGGGGCATATTTGGCTAGTCTGGAACGAAATATTTAGGTTTTTTTTACAGTAAACGCGCACATATGACATTTGATGACAAATCTCATGCAAAGGAGTATCATCTCAGCCATGAGGGCAAATGTTGATACTTGCAATATAGTCATGAAATAAACAAAAATGTAGACATAGTTGTATTGTTTTTAAATAACTTACATTACAGTTAAAGTTAGCTGCCATGTCATAATGCTCATCCCCTATCACGTCAGGCTCGGGACTGGCAATGGTGGAGCTCAAGTGTAGCATGTCCTTTGCGGAACGTTGCATTCATCACAGGCCTGAAAAGCTCTATATCTTGCAAGTTCTCCTGCCTCTTACATCGTCATGTTCCAGGGTTTCTTTGATGTCCTGCTGCCATCTTCGTCTTGGTCGTCCTTGCCTCGTTTCGAGGCCATGCCTTCCCATTGCCTTTCTTTCCAGACCACTGTGGAGTTCTGGTGGCCAAAACAACTTTAAATATTCCAGGACATGATGTTATTTGAGCCAGTAACCTACATGATATTCAGGTCTTGTAGGATGTCTATGTTTCTTCTCTTCTCTGTCCAGGATGTTCTAAGAACTTTTCTATAACTTTGCTTATTGTAAGCGGAGCTACTGGAAGATTCTTTTCAAATTGCTACTTCTTCGTTACAATGTGCGTGTGTTGCATATGTGGTAGGGAGGTATCACTACTTCTTCGTTACAATGTGCGTGTGTTAACACCTTGGTAGGGAGGTATCACTACTTCTTCGTTACAATGTGCGTGTGTTAACATATGTGGTAGGGAAGTATAGCTATAATAAATATCTCTTTCTCTAGTTCTTGTATGCTGTAGTACAAATGACCCATGTATGCCTCTTTGTGGAAATACACGTATAACATTAATGATACTTTTTGCATTATAACGAAACTCATTTAGAAATGTTACATCAATGTCTGTTTTGAGAAGTCAACAATCTGACCCAATAGTCTCACACTAATTTCGATATACGCCTTTAACTAAAAGTCCATCTCCCATTAATAACCATCATTTGTTTACCATGTTCAAGCCCGAGTCTATTTGGTGCATGGAAATGCAAGAATTGTTCCAAAAGCCATTGATTTCATTCTGAATGTTACTATTGTGTAAATGTATTAAATGGCTGTAAACATTAGTTTTCTTCAACCAAGCCAATGGGCGCGTTAAATATATAGCACAAAGAAGGAAACTTCTAGATAGTATGATTGTTTGAATGGCAAAAATGATTTTGTAGCGTTGGGAACATGTGTAGTTCACATGCAAGTTTTCAGGTTATCTCATCAAATGGTTACAAAAATACACATGTTTTATCTGTGGGCATGCCAAATTGAACGGACTAGCTTGAATTGGGCAGTGTATAAAATGAATTCCCATGCTTATTTACAAAAAGCTGAAAATGTTTTTTCCGATATCTTTCATGCTTACCAAGCACATGCCAGCAGATCAGCCAATCAGGGGAACAGATGATGACATTAATACCAGGGGTTACAAGTTAAATACAAATATGATTCAGAACTTTGTTAACGGATGACAATCAGCATACTTTCAAACTGATATGGTATGACAGAGTTGCAAACACAGACCAGTGGATAAGAACAGGATAAAAAGACGAGTGGCTATTCTCCATAGTTGAAAATAACAATATACCCTACCACCTGAACAACAACAATTCTCCATAGTTGAAAATAACAATATACCCTACCACCTGAACAACAACAACAATTCTCCATAGTTGAAAATAACAATATACCCTACCACCTGAACAACAACAACAATTCTCATTCTAATTCTATTGTTTATCTCATTTTACATAATGATTTTGGAAAATTTATCATGACAGCCAAGAGAACTAGTGAAGACCAACATCTATGTTGAATACACAAAAACAAAAATAATGTAAACTGACAAAGCAAAGAAGTCTCACCTAACATCCAAAAACAATAGAAGAACTCCTATGTGTGAAGGCTACGAATGAATACGAATACTCAAACCCGCAGATAAAAGGCGGTGCAATAGTGGTATGGAGCAAAGAGACTATACCTTCAGGAAGGCCACAATGATGCCATTTTTAATTCTATAAAACTAGTTCTTCTGATGTAACACTATCTAACAATATTGGTCCGTACAGTAATTAGGCAATTGCCTCTAACGACCTTCCTACCGGCGCATCATCACTTTGTGTCATCGATAGCTGTTTAGGAAAACCCGCCTTTATATGCTCCCCAAAATTCATAAACTGAACAATCCGGGTAGGCCCATCGTTTCTGCTTGCTCTTGTCCTACGGAACATATCTCCGAATTTCTTGATAGTATCTTCCAATCTATAGTCACCACACTACCTTCATTCTTGAAAGATACGAACCACACCTTGTCTGTTTTTCGTCTATTGAGTTGTTGCCTGGCAGGACTTACCGTCTCTTCCTCCTTGATGTGTGCTCATTGTACCTCCATCACCTCATTCCGACGGACTCCAGTTCTTTCTCGACAGGAGAACTAACCCACTTGTCTCCACCTCGGCTCTCCTTCGTCTTGCAGAACTAGTACTAACTCTCAACTCCTTTCAGTTCAATGACCAGTTCTTTGAGCAGATCAGTGGGGTCGCCATGGGTACTAAAATGGGACCCAGTTATGCTTGTCTATTCATGGGTCATCTTGAGTACCTAGTATGGAATTCCTATGATGGCCCTCTTCCATCTGTGTATCATAGATACATTGATGATTGTATTAGCATTACCGATATGCCTGAAGCCGATTTGTCACGCTTCATTAATTTCATTAATGTCTTCAATCCCGCTATTCGGTTTACATCACACATCTCTCTGCCCCTTGTGTCAACTTTCTTGACATCACTATCACTATCAGCCTATCCACCATCACTACATCAGTTTACTACAAGCCTACTGATGCACATAGTTTTCTTCTTTATGCCTCTTCCCATTCCCAGGCTTGTCGTGATTCTTTACCATTCTCTCAACTCTTGCGCCTTCGTCGCGTCTGTAGCGAGGACGACGATTTCTCGATAAGGAGCTCACGAGATGCTGGATTTCTTTCGTAAGCGGTTTATACCCGGATAAGGTGCTTGCTTCTGCTATGCGGCGCGTTCAACAAATTTCTCGCCAGGAGGCTCTCTCTAACCAGCATAGAACTTCCAATTCTGACAGGGTGAAACTTGTCTTAACTTTCCACCCTCATAGTTCCCTTGTGAAGAAAGTCTTATTCCGTCATCTCTCCATTCTTCAGTCTGATCCTGTGACACGTTCAATCTTCCAACACTATCCTTTGGTGGCGTACAGACCACAGGACCAGAAGCCTTGGGGATATGTTGGTTCACAATCGCCTCAAGCCTAATATCCAGAGTCATTTTGGCACCATCCAGTGTGGCCGTTGGCACTGCAACACTTGTGCTTATGTCACTTGTAGACAGTGTGTCTTTTCAAAAGCCACGTTCGTTGTTGAAGACAGTTTCACGTGCGAGTCCGTAATATTATCTATGCTATTATCTGCAAGCGGTGCTACAAGGCCTATATTGGGGAAACCGGCGGAGACTCAGTGACCGATTCGCCCAACACTTGCGCGATATACGCCAATGCTCCGTGACCCCTGTAGCTACCCATTTCAACGATACTGGCCATTCAGGAGCTTGCGATGTCCAGGTCAGCCATCCGATCATGTTCCTCTGATGATCGTAGTCGATTTGCTCTGGAAGTCGATTGATTTCTTTGTATATTGCCTTGCGACCACGCGAGCTCAACGTAATACATTCTTATGCTTCTTAGTACTTTCTCTTCCTATGCTTTGTACTCTATATGGGTATATTTTGCATGTATTCAAGTTATATATTTACTAGATGTTTCATTGTTGTTTCTTTTCCGTTCTATTTCTAGTTTTTATGTGTGTTTTTGTGTTACATTTATTTCGTTATTCGTTTTATTTCAGCTTTTTCCTTGAATACGTTTGTATTTGGTCGTCCATTTGTGTTTCATTTTAATTTGTCACTCCTGTTTGTTCGTTTGCTTGATAAGGCCTTGTTGGTCGAAACGTTGCTGTTTATCGTCACTGTTTCTGTTTTTGTAAAACTATAGTACTTTGTTTGTACGTGTTTCACTACGAATACTTGGGCTCAATAATTAACAATAACATTGTTGACTGCTCCAAAGTGATCTCAAGAAGATTGTATGTAATCAGAAGTTAAACTGAAAGAACATGTGGCCAAGCACCAGCAAAATGTGAGAATTAAAAATAATGAGAACATGCATCTTTCATTGGCTACTTATGGTTGTGAATCATGGACAAGAACGAAAATCCAGTCCTTCGAAACTAAATGCTACAGACAGATCCTACGAATACCATGGACAGAAAAAAGAAAGAACACTGATGTCCTGAAAGAACAAAATGTTAAAAGAGAATTGACTGATAAACAACATACTATATAGAAAAATTAGATACATACTGAATATGCAAAGAGATTGATTAATCAACATTGAACTGGCGTGTTTGGGCCTCTGGACTGCTGGATTTGTTGGGACAGAAACGGAGCACTTATGGACATGTCCAGTGCTATGATGATAATGCTTATACAACTAATAAAAACACAGATAGGCAAAGCTGAAAAAAAGAGCAGAGCAGAGAATGAGGATCATGAATAAACTAGCAGACACCACCTGGGGTGCAGATTGTGGCATTTTGAAAAGGTTATACACTGGAAGAGTCCGACCAGTACTCGAGTATGGCATAGCAGCCTGGGCTACAACCTCTAAGACACAATTGCAAAAGCTAAGCGGGGAGTTCAAAACCAGGCCTCACGGATCATTACTGGAGCCATGAAGTCTACCCCGATAGAAGTACTGGAAACTGTGACATGGCTCCAGCCGATGGAGGACAGACGGGACGTGAGTTCTTCAAAAGGAGAAAAATTCAGAAGTTTGACGAACCATCCAATGCACCTCCGAATCAACAGCTACGAGTAGGGGCAGGGCCAAAAATAACTTCGTGGCAAACTCAAAGAACTTGCTCACAAAAAGATGCAATATTGGCACTGGCTCCTTAAAACACATCAACCAGCCAGCACCTCCCTCCTGGGCGTACAGTCTCCCAGAAGCTCTCAGAAGAAATAAGTGGCATTGGCAGAAAAAGGAACACAGATAGACCTGGAGAGAAGGCTCATCGCAAAAAAACACATAAATGAAAACTACACACAAGCTGACTCATGGTCTACGCCATACACGGATGGCTCAACTGCAAATGCCACTTTCCACAATGGAGGACAGGAGGGGGGTGGTTGTCCTCAGATTAAAAATGGAGTAGAACTAACCTTAGCTCTGGCCACCGGCAAGTTCTCAACAAATTTCAGGGCTGAGGTTGAGGCCCTCAGTGCAGCTGCAAAAATGGCGCTACAAAATATGAACCAAATACATGGAAAAATAGTGCTCTGTCCGACGCATTGTCTGCTATCTCAGCACGAAATCTGAAGGAACACCGGGAACTAAGTGATCTCAGGTCAACCTTAGCCCAGTTATCCCAAGAATCTGAGAGGGTAGTAATCCAGTGGATACCCTCACACTGCAAGATCAAGGGGAATGAAGATGCTGACAGACTGACTAAAGAAGAAGCAGGAATGCCCAAAGATGACTTAACATGATTGCTTCTGAAGAAGCAAAAACCAAAAGGTACTATTGCAAATGGGATAAAGAACACCCAAAACACAACAATAATGATGGATGTACCAACTGTCCAGAAGGGACCAGACAGCCATTCTTCGCCTCCGGACGGGTCACAACAGAATGAGACACCACCAGTACACTAAAATTCAAGATAGGCACCAACGACCTGTGCCCCTGTGGCTTGGCATGTATGACAACAGAACATATCTACAGACTGCCCCAGTATGCAGACCTGAAGAAAGAGGTGGCCCTTACATCAGCGTCAAAGCAAACTGTATGTCGTGGCTGATAATCGGAGAGGCGGACGGCTGCCTTTATTAGAGAATCCGAAATCCCAATATATAGGACCTGGAAAGAACAATGTTGGAGGCAGGGTCCCAGGACGCAGATGCAGAGGCAGACCAAGAAGATGGCTACAAGATATTAAAGAAACCATGAATATAACCATCGACAGAAGTTAGTGAACTGGTTAGAGACAGAGTGAATTTCAAATGCGCTGCAAAGATAGCAACGTCCTACAAAGGATACGCACCTTGATGATGATGATGAATTAACAAGAATGAAAGAAATTTAAAAGAAGAACAAACATAGCTTTACAAATACTTAGACAAATAAAAACACGTTGGGTGTAGTGATAAGAAAACAAACATCAAGATACCAAGAGCATGCATATTACCATCGGCAATGTATGGGTGTCAAGCATGGACATTTAACAAGGCAGAGGAAAAAACATATACGTGCTTTTGAATATAAGTGTTGCAGAAGAGTCCCCAGAATATCACTGAAGAGGACTTTGCATGGAAAGAGAAGAGAACAAATAGATCTACTCATAAAGAACTCAAAATCAAAGAAAACTGGCTGATGTTACAAATAAGAATGAAAAAAAGGACACGAAGGGCTGGAGAAGACCATCATGGAAGGAGGCATACCAGCAAAAATAAGAAAGGAAGAGAAAACCACGGAAGATGGTTTCCGGATGTAGCTGATGGTTGAGGGATGTCACTTTATCTGGCATATGAGAGAGAGGGGTATGAGGACTGTTAAAATTCAACAAAGAGTTCTGCTCAGGACAAGCTATTTGATGATGATGATATTGAATTAGCCAGTCTAAAGGCGGTTTGACATTTTAAAATATACAAAGAGACAGTATATCTCGTCTCCGGAGAAGCAAAGGGTTAATTTATACAATTTATTTTCACTATACCTTTCTTCGAAAAGTAAAATATAAATTATCCATATTCTACTTCAATATTGAACGCTTTTGTTTTAGTTTAACACAGACATATTGACATTATCACAGTTTGCCTGATAGAAGTTAGTTCAGATAAATATTTATGTCTAGTCATGATTATATGTCATGTTTATAGCAAAACTACTAATTCTGTTTAGTCATATCTGACTGAATATGTTTTCAGTGTTAACACAGAAGATGAAGAGAAATAAAAGAAATGTATATAGAAATAACAGAGTCAGTGAAAACACTATTTATGAAGTGCACACAAAAGCCCGTTCTAGAAATCTCTTCTTATCCTGATTGCTGGGAGATAAAACAGGCTTAGAGAAAAAGGCATATTTCGTTCTGATTCCAGTTTTCTCTTGAGTGTTCTGATTCCAGTTTTCTCTTGAGTGTTCTGATTCCAGTTTTCTCTTGAGTGTTCTGATTCCAGTTTTTCTCTTGAGTGTTTCTGATTCAGTTTTCTCTTGAGTGTTCTGATTCCAGATTTCTCTTGAGTGTTCTGATTCAGTTTTCTCTTAGGTGTTCTGATTCAGTTTTTCTCTTGAGTGTTCTGATTCAGTTTCCTCTTGAGTGTTCTGATTCCAGTTTTCCTCTTGAGTGTTCTGGTTGCTGGTTATGACATACCCAGTAGATATGTTGTTTAAATGTGATGTATTCTGAGAGGAGGAGAAGGAGGAGAAGGATGTGAACTTGAAAGGAAGTAAGTGTGTGTGTGTGAAGAGAGTTTGTGAATAGTGTGTATGTATTTGTGTGTGTGGAAGTGAGTTTGTGAAGAGAGTTTGTCTGTCTATGAAAGAGCACTTGTGTTGAACCCAGTGTGTATATGCATGTAGAAGTGAGTTTGCGAAAGACAGTGTGTATGTATGTATGTGGAATAGAGTTTGTGAAAGACAGTGTGTATGTATGTGTGGAAGTTTGAAAGTGAGTTTGTGAAAGACAGTGTGTGTATGTGGAAGTGAGTTTGTGAAAGACAGTGTGTATGTACGAGGTTGTCTACAGGTCATGCAATTTCTACTATACTTTATACACATAGCCAAATGTTCAACGAGGACGGATAAGCCATGGCCGATCACTGTACCATACGATAGATAAGCTGCCAGTTGTCAGAAAATTGCACATATTTGTACTCTAACCTCAGCTCATCCAGTATCTTTTTTATTTTGCTTCCTATTATCTCTAAAGGTGCATGCGTACTGTCCAATATGATAAGCTACACATTTGTAAAGATGGGCTACTTGTACGATATTGCAAACAGAAGAAAAAATCTGGCCAGCAATGGCGGAATGTGGGAGGGCCATTTAGAGTCAGGACTGTTTGATTCTGAACACGACTTTGCTAGCGAATTTCCGCGATGTTTGGTCGGGTATTTTCGGATTTCGTTGCCAAGCTACTGAGTTAGTGCTTGAGCAACGCTGTGAACTATGAATGTTACATGGAATGCTTTTGCTGTGTGTCAACCATGCGTTTGTTGTGTGTATTCAGAAAATGAGTGGACAGCGATTTATGACGAACAAGCTCAATCTGCCGTATGCAGTTATATTTCGAGTGCAGAAAGCTGAATTTTGTCGTGATTGATGTTCCCTTCGACAAGAATTGCAATTCAAGTGATGAACAGTTTTGTGTTGCTACATTAGCGACGGCGCATGCATTTTTATGCGGTGCAGGTTGCTTTTTGGCGGTACGCGGCTGTTTCATGCTGGAATTAGTTCACACAGGGAAGCATTTCACAGTTGTTAGCATTTCGTGTTATTTTCATTGGCACAGGAACGGAACAATTATGGGGTGACCCGTTGCGATGGAAATTGGAACCGTACTTATGAACTATGTACAAACAGAAAACTGCATTTTATAGTACCCATCTCTGAGTTATGCGGTAACATGGTTTCAGAATTTACTGATCATATTAGAGGCCGTCAGAGCTGACTGGTACCATTCTAAATAGTCGAACATAACAATATACCCTACCTCAACAACAACTATTCTCATTCTAATTCTATTGTTTGTCTCATTTTATAACTGATATCTCAACAAGTACATGATGTATTAGGGTGAAATTTTTAAATAGTGCAAAACTATCTATGTAAGTAAACGATATGAGAGATGTAGGGATTACACCAATGTTTATACATTGACATTGGCAGCGGGAAAATCTAGCCAAAATATATCAATCAAACTATATTAGAAATTACCATTTTTATCTCATTTCGATAAACAAATGACATAAGTACCAGAAGCAGGAATAGAGGAAGAAAATAATATTTCAGAACTTTTATTTGCAGATGAAGCAAGTACTGATGCAGAAATCGAAGAATCTCTCCAGAACCATTTGAGCTTAGTTAACGTCAGACGTGGAGGATGTCAAATGAAAATAAATATAATACAGACAGTGACACATGGCAATAAGTAGACAACCAAGCACAATAAAACTCCAGAACGAAGACATAAAACAAACAATTGAGGCCAAATACTTAGGAGCAATTTTCACAGCATATGGAAGTATCGATAGCGAAATCAGCAATCGTTGCACAAAGGCTAACCAGGTACTGGGGCAGCTAACACCACTGTTACACACATAAAGATGCCGCTAGCAACTAAAGCAAATCTCATAAGAACGATTTTCTGGCCAATACTACGTTATCAGTGTCAAACCTGGTCAATAACATCAGCTAATGAGCGGAAAATCATAACGACAGAGATGAGGTTTCTTAAAAGAGCTGCGCGTGTGACAATAAGAGACAAAATTATAAATGAAGAAATCAGAAGGAGACTGGATGTGAAACCAGTCATGCAATTCATAAAAGAACAACAGATTAAATGGTTTGGACACCTGACCAGAGATAACCTGGTATCGCCTACTACAGAGAGCCAGACAGAAAAAGTATAAAGAGTACAAAGCAAGAGGAAGACCACGCAAAAGATGGAGCGACGGCATCAAGGACGGCGCTTACGAACATGAATATCAGCTTACAAAGTACCTTAAACAAGCACACAAGATTACTACATTTCACTACAACACTTCCATAAAGAAGTAAATGGTGGAACAGAAGAAGATAAACAAATGGGAGATAACTAAGAAATATATAAATTGCTGATACTATACTGCTTCTTTTCCTTATTTTGTCATCACACTTTGCAAACTTGTTGCCTATTGTCGTGGTTTACTGTTATTTTTGTCTTTGGCTGTTCTAGTAGCTTGGGTGAAATGGTCTTTTACTTTGACAAGTTCTGCTTTGCCATCTATCCATATTTTGTAGTTTCCATCTCTCCTTCTGTCTGATGTTCTGTAGTAGAAGACTATGTATGCTGTGGAGTTTGGTTGCATTCTTAATGGCCGAATCACTTCATTCTTTGTTTCTCAAGGTCATTCAAACAGGTTCTGGCATCCCAACTTTCTTTCTAATGCGTATGTTGGTGATACGTATGTTGGTGATACGTATGTTGGTGATACGTATGTTGGTGATACGCCGTGAGTAAAGTAACAACTGAAACTTTAGAGATCATACTGGTTTCGGAATGACAAATGCAGCATGAAGCAGTAAAATTTGTTGTTTATTACATATGACCTTTCTCGTTTTTACAAACGGTCAATTGGCAAGTGTTTTACTGTGACAACTTCTGAGTTTCGCTTTTCTCTCATCGTTCAGCTCCTTATAAGTCTCTTCTCAAAGACTCTGCGCCCTTTTCGCAATTTGGCTTTCCACACAACTGTCATCAGCTAGTCCTTCCCATGTGCTGGGACCTATAGAAATGTTTTTCATTGAGGCTTTGCAGACATCTTTATATCTGAGAAGTGGTTTGCCCTGGTGCCTCTTCCCCTCAGTTCACAGAACAACATTTGTTTTGGTATGCGATAAGTTTCCATTCTTCTCATGTCCCAACCATCTTAGTCGTCTACTGCTGAGCATGCCCATGATGGAAGGCAGGTTTTGCACGTTGCAGTACTTCAGAGTTGGTTATCTTGTCGTACCACCTGATGTTCATAATCTTGCGGAGACATCGAATGTGTGAAGATGTTGGTCTCCTCTCGTGTCTTGAAGTAGGCTGTCCATGTTTCTGAGCCATAAAGCAAAAAACTAATTACACAGGCTCGATATATTTGAATCTTCGTCTGCAATGTCAGTTTTGTGTTGTCCCAACACAACCTCGCTTTGATAGTTTGCCGAATGTAGTAGCCGCACTCCTACACGAGCATTGATTTCGTCATCAGAAAGGCTGGCGTGACCATGGACCCGAGATAGCAAAATGTTGAAACTGGTGTTAGATAGTTACCGTGCAAAAGTGATATTTGTTGTGTTGCCTCCCTGACATAGTACAACTGTTTTGGACACACTTATAGTCGAGAGGAAAATGGTCGCATGCGATAGTTATTGATTAGGCATTGCAGTGTAGTCTCACTGTGGGCGACTAAGACTGCATCGTCAGCGAAAGGGTCCTTGAGGGAGAATTTCCGTCGTTTTGTCTTGGCTCTTAAGCGAGCAAGTTAAAGGTGAACCATCAGATCTAGTGCGGATGAAGAAAACATCACCATCAGCATTCCCCAAGGCGTGGTTCAAAGGACTGCAAGAAGATGCCAAGAGGGGTGGGGGCAAGGACACAACCCTGCTTGGCTCACTCTTAACCTCAAGAAACTATCAGATGTGCTGCCATCAGACTGTATGCTGGCTTTCATGCCTTCATGGAAGGAGACAATCAACTGGAGCAACTTTGGGGGACAGCCAATATGCTTCAGTATTTTATAAAGACTTGGCCTGCTGACTGTGTGTCAAATGCCTTGATCAGATCCACACAAAAACAATACATAAAGATTTACTCTGCTCTCTGCACTTCTCTTGTAGCTGTCGAAGGGTAAATATCATGTCATTTGTTGACCGTCCAGCTCTGAATCCACATTGTGACTCTGGGAGAACACGCTCTGCTAGTTTCTGTAGTCGTTTTGAAAGAACTATTGCAAAAGCCTTGCCTGTGACACTTAAAAGGGAGATGCCTCAGTAGTTGAGCTACAAATTCCCCTTATCCCTTTGTTTTTATAGATTGTCACTATCTTTGGTATCCCTCATGTCCTGAGGAAGTGTTCCCTGTCTCAGCACTGAATAAGGAGGTATAGAGGTAGAACTGGGAGGACATCCTTATTATATTTGAGGATTTCTGCAGGAATGTTGTCTAGTCCTGATGCCTTGCCATGTGAAAGTTTGTTGATTGCTTCGGAAAGTTCCAACTCTGTGGGTTCATTATCCAACTCGGTTAGTTCATGATGTTTCGGTATGATCTGATCCCGGACTGGGTGTGCTGGTTTCTTCACAGGTAAAGATTTGAATAGTGTTCCACCCATCTTTCAGCTGTTTGGTCATATCTGTTATTAGCTCACCTGTTTCCGATCTTAGTGAATTTTTATTTTGTTATGTTTGGTCCCAGAGCTACTCTGATATTTTCGTACATTGCCTTGGTGGTACCATATCTGCAGCATTTTGTATCGCAGAACATAGATTTGACCAGTATTCATTTGCATACCTCCTTGACTCTCGTTGCAATACTGATTTTATGTGCTGAAAGATGGTGCTTGAACTTTGCGAGTTTCTTTTGTAATTTATTAGGGCTCTTTCTTTTCCTCAAGTAGAGGGCTGAGGTTGTTTCATTTTGTTCCACCCAGTCTTTGTTGGAGAATTTCTTGGTGTGGGAATCAATGGCACAGCCATATATGTTAAGATTTTAGAATGTTCCACTTTTCGTCTACGCTACATTCACAGTGACCTGATCTTGGGTGGCACCAGGACACTCCGTGTCTGTGTTGGACAGAAAAAAACATATTTGTTCACACATGTTGTTTTGGGGCAAGAATTCAAAGCAGTCTTTGACCATATCGTTGATATTTCCAATGCCATGATGACCCAGGCATTCTGGCCATGACTGGTGATCAGATCCTATGCGTGCATTCAAGTCACCCAATATATACGATTGCTCATCCACTGGAAATGAATTAACGACATTCTGTAATGAGTCATAAAACTTGTCTTTATCTTCTTCAGACGCTGCTAGAGGTTGGCGCGTAGACACATATGATGTTTAGGAGTCCACCTTTTACATTGAGTCGTAGGGATATTAATCGCTCTGATGTAGCTACTGGTGTATGAATAGCTTTCACAAGTCTATTGTGCACGGCAAAGCCGGCTCCATACAGTCTAGGTTGATTTGTGCTTAGGCTCTGCCAGAAGAATGTGTAATTCTGTTCTTTTACTGAGCCACAATCTGGGAGCCTGGTTTCCTGTAGTGCAGCTATGTCTAGTGCAGCTATGTCTACCTGCAGTCTCTCAAGTTCTCTGTCTATGACAGCTGTTTTTCTGATGACTTTTTTTCCGTCTGGTCTAGGTTGACAAGTCCGGGACACATGGTCCTTACGTTCCATGTGCCAAATCTAAGAGGTTTATTTGTCCTGTTTTCTACCCATGTGACTTTATTGTTTTCAGTGTTGTGCCCAGGCCGAAAGCAAGCTGAAGTGTCGTCTCTCTTTGTGTGCCTAGCCTGGGCAGCTGATAGGGAGAATGTGCCTTGCCCATTTTGCACAAACTCCTCTCTACCCTACTGTTTCATCCAAAGGAAAGACAAAGTCTATACGTTTGGAATCAAGCAGGGTTGCAGGAGATGCCAGAAGATGACAAAGGAATACACATAGCCATCAACTGCCCTGGGGTCCTCCCTCCGGATTTTTGGTCAAGATTTACTCCTCTAGCCTTCTGCAGTACCGTGCCGACCCACAAGGCAGTGGGGTGCAGTCAGGGTTTTACTCCCTAGCCTTTTGCTATCCCGGCCCCTCTCCACAAGGCAGTGGGTGTGCAATTACAAATAGTACATACTGGGTAAATAACGCAGTATAACAATAGGCAATAGTGACGTATTACACATCTCTATTGATAGGATCTTTCATCCCACCCAGTCTTATATGAGTTTAACTAGTTTAAAGCAGATAGTACTTGCGTATATACTGCAGTAACGTGTATTCAGAAACTGCTAAATGCAAATTTGATGAACGTTATATATAATATCAATTAAACTTCCACTTTTGTTGATGTTCACTTAGAATCTTGTAATGGTAACAAAACATTACATCTATATTAGTTAGTTATTTAACCTCTTAGTTTCATGGGCATTAAGGCAGACGGTGGGGAGGGAGGGAGCTAGTTTCCTCCACTCCTCCGGAAAGGACTCTTTTGATAAAAACAGTACTACGCCAATCTGATCTTATCCATTTCCACAAAGTAAACTAGCAACTAAAATTGTTTTATTCATTTGAACCCCCTTTTTCTCGTTCGTGATCTCAAGGGAGCAAAGAATAGTAACGCACCAAGCCTACAAGGCATGTCGTAAGAGGCGACTGAGGTAGTGGCTAGGGAAGCTACCTAGTTTTTAAAAGTGTCACTTGAAATGAACTGTGCTGGCCCCACTACTTGTATGCGTAACATGCACAACGTAAAAAATCACTCTTAGGCTCAGATCACATACAAATCACAAAGAGTGGTTAACAAGTGGTCGATGCGGAGCGTTAGAAGAAGAAATCACTCTTAGGCTCAGATCACATACAAATCACAAAGTGGTTAACAAGTGGTCGATGCGGAGGAAGAAGAAAAATAAGAAAGAACGCCCCTTCTGGTAAAATGTATGTGGACGCTCATGCTTAGTACTTCAGGTGGACAGTTTCACAGCGGATGTATAACTAAAAGTCTACTGGTGGTTCTTGTTGTCTGTTTGGTAGGAGTGAGGGGTCCCAAAATTTAGGACGGAAATTCGGAAAACTGGGATGTCTGACATCCCTATGACAGCATGAAGTTCAGACAAGGACAACATCCATGAAGGATAATGAGAAAATGACAGTCCATATCAGTTAACTTTGCCGTACAAAGGGCGATTTGTTTCAAACTGTGTCATTTACTAAGCGCGCGGGTGTGCGAGACGACGATGATAGCCTTTCTTTTGTCTCTGTGAGATGCACGTAGCATTGTTATTCTTCCCTCTCTACCTTGTCTTTTCTTTCACTGTTGTGGATAAGGATAACACTAACGTGCTACATTTTTATTCTTCTATTTAAATTATCCTCACTCATTCACTACTTTTATTTTCTGTAACACTTGTCTTTTTTTTCGTTTCCTTCTTTCAGTGTTCAATATCGACCACTTGTTAAACCACTCTTTGTGATTTGTATGTGATCTGAGACTAAGCGCAATTGTACGTTGTACCAGTTATGCGCCTACAAGTAGGCCAGCACATCCTATTCCGGCGATGCTTTTATTTACTGGTGGCTTCCTAGACCCTACCTCAGTCACGCCTCTTACCTCAGTCGCCTCTTACCTCAGTCTCTTACCTCAGTCGCCTCTTACCTCAGTCGCCTCTTACCTCAGTCGCCTCTTACCTCAGTCGCCTCTTACCTCAGTCGCCTCTTACCTCAGTCGCCTCTTACCTCAGTCGCCTCTTACCTCCGTCGCCTCTTACCTCAGTCGCCTCTTACCTCAGTCGCCTCTTACCTCAGTCGCCTCTTACATCAGTCGCCTCTTACCTCAGTCGCCTCTTACCTCAGTCGCCTCTTACCTCAGTCGCCTCTTACCTCAGTCGCCCTCTTACCTCAGTCGCCTCTTACCTCAGTCACCTCTTACCTCAGTCGCCTCTTACCTCAGTCGCCTCTTATCTCAGGCTTTGTAGGTCACCAGTGTTACCTATTCGCTGTTCCTTTGTGCGCCCCGACAACACACGCACGTAGCAACACACGCATGGCAACACACGCATGGCAACACGCATGGCAACACACGCATGGCAACACACGCATGGCAACACGCGCATGGCAACACACCGCATGGCAACACACGCGGCGACACACGCATGGCAACACACGCATGGCAACACACGCGTAGCCCAGCACACACGCATGGCAACACACGCATGGCAACAACACACGCATGGCAACACACGCATGGCAACACGCGCATGGCAACACACGCATGGCAACACGCGCGCCAGCGATTTAACGGATTTCATAACCAAACGCTTTGGTGGTCGACACCGGCGAATGTTCCAAATGTTTGTTATGAAATCGATAAATACCATGCGCGTGTTGCCTGCGTGTGTTGCCATGCATCATTCCATGCGTGTGTTACCATGCGTATGTTATCGCTCTGTCATCGCCAAGCGCTGTTGCCGCCGTGTGCCTGCGTGTGTTACCGCTAAATGTGACCCGCCATGCGCGTGTTGCCGCCAAATCAATATTGCCATGCGTGTTTACCGCAAGTGTGATTGCCATGCGTGTGTTGCCATGCCGTGTGTTGCGTGTATTACCGGGCGGCGAATGGCTAACGCTGCGACCTACAAGCACGAATGAAAGACAACTGGTGGCGACGAATGGGGCGACTGGTAGAAGGCGACTGAAGGCGACAATTGAAGGCGACTGGTAATTAGTAGAAGAACATTTGGAGCGACTGGCGTCAGAAGGCTGACTGAAGGCGACAGTGAAGGCGACGAATGAAAGGAGCGACCAAACGATATGAAAGGCGACTGGTAAACGACAGGTAAGTAGAAGACGACTGAGTAAAGGCGACTGAGGCAAACGACTGGTAGGCTGAAGCTCAAACACGACTGAGGTAAGGGTCTGGGGAAGCTACCCTAGTAAATAAAAGCATCGCCGGAATGGGATGTGCTGGCCTACTTGTAGGCGCATAACCCTGGTACAACGTGCAATTTGCGCTTAGTCTCAGATCACATACAAATCACAAGAGTGGTTTAACAAGTGGTCGATATTGAACACTGAAAGAAGGAAACAGAAAAAAAGACAAGTGTTACAGAAATAAAGTGATGAATGGTGAGGACACTTAAATAGAAGAATAAAAATGTAGCACGTTAGTGTTATCCTTATCCACAACAGTGAAAGAAAAGACAAGGTAGAGAGGGAAGAATAACAATGCTACGTGCATCTCCCCCAGAGACAAAGAAAGGCTATCATCGTCGTCTCGCACACCCATGGCAGCAGTAAATGACGCAGTTTGAAACAAATCGCCCTTTGTACGGCAAAGTTAACTGATATGGACTGTCATTTTCTCATTATCCTTCATGGATGTTGTCCTTGTCTGAACTTCATGCTGTCATAGGGATGTCAGACATCCCAGTTTTCCGAATTTCCGTCCTAAATTTTGGGACCCCTCACTCCTACCAAACAGACAACAAGAACCACCAGTAGACTTTTAGTTATACATCCGCTGTGAAACTGTCCACCTGAAGTACTAAGCACTTAAAGGCGTCACATACATTTACCAGAAGGGCGAGGTTCTTCTTATTTTTCTTCTTCTAACGCTCGCATCGACCACTTGTTAACCACTCTTTGTGATTTGTATGTGATCTGAGCCTAAGAGTGATTTCTTCTTCTAACGCTCCGCATCGACCACTTGTTAACCACTCTTTGTGATTTATGTGATCACAGACCTAAGAGTGATTTTACGTTGTGCATATTACGCATACAAGTAGGCCAGCACAGTCTATTTCTGCGACACTTTTTAAAAAAAAACTAGGGTAACCTGAGGCCACTACCTCAGTCGCCTCTTACGACATGCCTTGTGGTCGCAGTGTTACTATTCTTTGCTCCCCTTGAGATCACGAACGAGAAAAAGGGGGGGTTCAAATGAATAAAACAATTTTTAGTTGCTAGTTTACTTTGTGAAATGGATAAGATCAGATTGGCGTAGTACTGTTTTATCAAAGAGTCCTTTTCCGGAGGAGTGGAGTGGAAACTAGCTCCCCCCTCCCCTCCCACCATCTGCCTTAATGCCCATGAAACTAGAGGTTAGTTAAATAACTAATCAATATAGATGTAATGTTTTGTTACCATTACAAGATTCTAAGTGAACATCAACAAAAGTGGAAGTTTAATTGATGTATATACATAACGTTCATCGGTGCCAGTTTCTGAATACACGTTACTGCGAGTATATACGCCGTACTAAACTAGTTAAACTCATATAAGACTGGGTGGGATAGAAAGATCCTATCCAATAGAGATGTGTAATACGTCACTATTGCCTATTGTTATACTGCGTTATTGCAGTATGTACTATTTGTAATTGCTACACCCACTGCCTTGTGGAGAGGGGCTCGGGATAGCAAAGGCTAGGGGTAAACCCTGATCAAAAATTCCCACTGCCTTGTGGGTCAGCTTTTGAGCTGCAGAAGGCTAGAGGAGTAAATCTTGACCAAAAATCCGGAGGGAGGGACCCTAGGGCAGTTGATGGTTAAGTGTGTATTCCTTGTCATCTTCTGGCATCTCCTGCAAACCCTGCTTGATTCAAACGTATAGACTTTGTCTTTCCTTTGGATGAAACAGTAGGGTAAGAGAGGAGTTTATTGCAAAATGGTAAGAGCACATTCTCCTATCAGCTGCAGAGCTAGGCACAAAGGGAACGACACGCTTCAGCTTGCTTTCGGCTCAGGCACAACACAAGAGAAACAACAGTTACATAGAAACAGGACAAATAAACCTCTTAGATTTGGCACATGGAACGTAAGGACCATGTGTCCCGGACTTGTCAACCTAGACCAGACGAAAAAAAAAGTCATCAGAAAAACAGCTGTCATAGACAGAGAACTTGAGACTGCAGGTAGACATAGCTGCACTAGACATAGCTGCACTACAGGAAACCAGGCTCCCAGATTGTGGCTCAGTAAAAGAACAAGTTACATTCTTCTGGCAGAGCCTAAGCACAGTCAACCTAGACTGTATGGAGCCGGCTTTGCCGTGCACAATAGGTGTGAAAGCTATTCATACACCAGTAGCTACATCAGAGCGATTAATATCCCTACGACTCAATGTAAAAGGTGGACTCCTAAACATCATATGTGTCTACGCGCCAACCCTAGCAGCGTCTGAAGAAGATAAAGACAAGTTTTATGACTCATTACAGAATGTCGTTAATTCATTTTCAGTGGATGAGGCTGCTTCATATATTGGGTGACTTGAATGCACGCATAGGATCTGATCACCAGTCATGGCCAGAATGCCTGGGTCATCATGGCATTGGAAATATCAACGATAATGGTCAAAGACTGTTTGAATTCTGCTCCCAAAACAACATGTGTGGAACAAATACGTTTTTTTCTGTCCAACACAGACGCAGCTCCTGGTGCCACCAAGATCAGGTCACTGTGAATGGCAAAAGCGTAGACGAAAAGTGGAACATTCTAAAATCTAACATATATGGCTGTGCCATTGATTCCTTTGGCACCAAGAAATTCTCCAACAAAGACTGGGTGGAGACAAATGAAACAACCCTCAGCCCTCTACTTGAGAAAGAAAAGGCCTAATAAATTACAAAGAAACCCTCGCAAAGTTCAAAGGACCATCTTCAGCACACAAAATCAGTATTGCAAAGGTGAGTATGCAAATGAATACTGGTCAAATCTATGTTCTGCGATACAAAAAGCTGCAGATATGGGCAACACCAAGGCATTGTACGAAAATATCAAGTAGCTCTGGGGACCAAACATAACAAAAATTGCTACTAAGATCGGAAACAGGTGAGCCAATAACAGATATGACCAAACAGCTCGAAGATGGGTGAGACACTATTCAAATCTTTACTCTGTGAAGAAACCAGCACACCCAGTCCTCGATCAGATCATACCGAAACATCATGAACTAACCGAGCTGGATACCGAACCCACAGAGTTGGAACTTTCCGAAGCAATCAACAAACTTTCACATGGCAAGGCATCAGGACTAGACAACATTCCTGCAGAAATCCTCAAATATAATAAGGATGTCCTCCTGCCCTACCTCTACACTCTCCTTATTCAGTGCTGGAGACAGGGAACACTTCCTCAGGACATGAGGGATACAAAGATAGTGACAATCTATAAAAACAAAGGGGATAAGAGAGATTTGTAATAACTACTGACATCTCCCTTTTAAGTGTCACAGGCAAGGCTTTTGCACTAGTTCTTTCAAAGCGACTGCAGAAACTAGCAGGCGTGTTCTCCCAGAGTCACAATGTGGATTCAGAGCTGGACGGTCAACAAATGACATGATATTTACCCTTCGACAGCTACAAGAGAAGTGCAGAGAGCGAGTAAATCTTTATGTGTACTTTCGTGGATCTGAAGCTAAGGCATTTGACACAGTCAGCAGGCCAAGAATCTTTATAAAATACTGAAGCATATTGGCTGTCCCCCAAAGTTGCTCCAGTTGATTGTCTCCTTCCATGAAGGCATGAAAGCCAGCATACAGTTCGATGGCAGCACATCTGATAGTTTCGAGGTTAAGAGTGGAGTCAAGCAGGGGTGTGTCCTTGCCCCCACCCTCTTTGGCATCTTCTTCGCAGTCCTTTTGAACCACGCAGCAGGAATGCTGATGGTGATGTTTTCATCCACACTAGATCTGATGGTTCACTCTTTAGCAGGCTTAAGCAAGAGCCAGGAACAAAAAACGACGAAATTCTCCTCAGGACCTCCTTTTCGCTGACGGTACTGCCTTAGTCGCCCACAGTGAGACTACACTGCAATGCCTAATCAATAATTTGTCAAGGCATGCGACCTATTTTCTCTGACTATAAGTGTGTCCAAAACAGTTGTACTATGTCAGGGAGGTAACACAACAAATATCACTTTACATGGTAACCATCTAACACCAGTTTCAACATTTTGCTATCTCGGGTCCATGGTCACTGCCAGCCTTTCTCTTGATGACGAAATCAATGCTCGTGTAGGGAGTGCGGCTACTACATTCGGCAAACTATCAAAGCGGTTGTGTTGGGACAACACAAAACTGACATTGCAGACGGGAACTAAAATATATCGAGCCTGTGTAATTAGTTTTTTGCTTTATGGCTCAGAAACATGGACAGCCTACTCAAGACACGAGAGAGACTTAACATCTTTCACCTTCGATGTCTCCGCAAGATTACCAGACATCAGGTGGTACGACAAGATAACCAACTCACAAATACTGCAACATGCAAACCTGCCTTCCATCATGGGCATACTCAGCAGTAGACGACTAAGATGGTTGGGACATGTGAGAAAAATGGAAACTTATCGCATACCAAAACAAATGTTGTTCTGTGAACTTTCGGAGGAAAGAGGCACCAGGGCAGACCACTCAGATATAAAGATGTCTGCAAAGCCTCAGCCAGAAAAACATTTCTATAGGTCCCAGCACATGGGAGGACTAGCTGATGACAGAGTTGTGTGGAAAGCCAAATTGCGAAAGGGCGCAGAGTCTTTTGAGAAGAGACTTATGTATGAGCTGAACGACAAGAGAAAAGCGAAAACTCAGAAGTTGTCACAGTAAAACGCCAATTGACCGTTTGTAAAAACGAAGGTCATATGTAATAAACAACAAATTTTACTGCTTCATGCTGCATTGTCATTCGAAACCAGTACATCTCTAAAGTTTTTATTGTTACTTTACTCACGTATCACCAACATACGTATCACCAACACCACGTATCACCAACATACGTATCACCAACGCCGCATTAGAAAGAAAGTTGGGACAGAACCTTGTTTGAATGACCTTGAGAAACAAAGAATGAAGTGATTCTTCATTAAGAATGCAACCAAACTCCACAATATACATAGTCTTCTACTACAGAACATCAGGACAGAAGGAGAGATGAAAACCAAGCAAAATATGGATAGATGGCAAAAGCGAATCCTGTCAAAAAGTAAAATATCCTATCACCCAAGCTACTAGAACAGCCAAGGAACAAAAACAGTAAACCACGACAATAGGCAACAAGTCGGTAAAAGTGTGACGACAAATAAGGAAAAGCAGTATAGTATCAGCAATTTATATGTTCTTAGTTATCTCCCATTTGTTTATCTTCTTCTGTTCCACCATTTACTTCTTTATGGAAGTGTTGGGGGTGAAATGTGTAATCTTGTGTGTGCTTGTTTTGCAAGGTGCTTTGTAAGCTGATATTCATGTTCGTAAGGCTGTCCTTGATGCCGTCGCTCCATCTTTTGCGTGGTCTTCCTCTTGCTTTGTACTCTTTATACTTTCTGTCTGGCTCTCTGTAGTAGGCGATACCAGGGCATTCTGGTCAGGTGTCCAAACCATTTAATCTGTTGTTCTTTTATGAATTGCATGACTGGTTTCATCAGTCTCCCTTCTGATTTCTTCATTTATAATTTTGTCTCTTATTGTCACACGCGCAGCTCTTTTAAGCCCATCACTCTGTCGTTATGATTTTCGCTCATTAGCTGATGTTATTGACCAGGTTTGACATGATAACGTAGTATTGTAGAAAATCGTTCTTATGAGATTTGCTTTAGTTGCTAGCGGTATCTCTTTATGTAACAGTGGTGTTAGCTGCCCCAGTACCTGGTTAGCTTCTTTGTGCAACGATTGCTGATTTCGCTATCGATACTTCCATATGCTGTGGTGCTCCTAGTATTTGGCCTCAATTGTTTGTTTATGTCTTCCGTTCTGGAGTTTTATTGTAAGGCTTTCTGGTTATCTTACTTATTGCCAGTGTCACTGTCTGTATTATATTTATTTTCGTGACCTGTACTCCTCACATGATGTTAACTAAGCTCAAATGGTTCTGGAGAGATTCTTCATTTTCTGTAATCAGTACTTGGTCATCTGCAAATAAAAGTTCTGAAATATTATTTTCTTCCTCTATTCCTGCTTCTCTACTTATGTCATTTGTTTATCGAAATGAGATAAAAATGGTAATTTCTAATATAGTTTGATTGATATATTTGGCTAGATTTTCCGCTGCCAATGTCAGTATAAACATTATGTAATCCTACATCTCTCATATCGTTTACTTACATAGATAGTTTTGCAATTATTTAAAAATTTCACCTAATACATCATGTACTTGTTGAGATATCATTATGCAAAATGAGACAAACAATAGAATTAGAATGAGAATAGTTGTTGTTGGTAGGAGTATATTGTTATGTTCGACTGAATGGTACCAGTCAGCTTGACGGCCTCTGTATGATCAGTAAATTCTGAAACCATGTTACCGCATAACTCAGGAGATGTGGTACTATAAAACCAGTTTTCTGTTTGTACATAGTTCATAAGTACGGTTCCAACTTCACTGCAACAGGTCACCCCATAATTGTTCCGTTCCTGTGCCAATAGAAAATAACTTTTACTTCAACAACTGTGAAATGTTTCCTGTGTGAACTAATTCCAGCATGAAACAGCCGCGTACCGCTACAAAAAACAACCTGCACCGCATAAAATGCATATGGCCGTCGCTAATGCAGCAACACAAAACTGTTCATCACTTGAATTGCAATTCTTGTCGAAGGAACATCAATCACGACAAAATTCAACTTTCTGCACTCGAAATATAACTGCATACGGCAGATTGAGCTTGTTCGTCACAACCGCTGTCCACCATTTTCTGAATACACACAACAAACGCATGGTTGACTGGCAAAAGCATTCCATGTAACATTCATAGCTCACAGCGTTGCTCAAGCACTAACTCAGTAGCTTGGCAAACGAAACCGGAAAATACCCGACCAAACATCGCGGAAATTCGCTAGCAAAGTCGTGTTCAGAATCAAACAGTCCTGACTCTAAATGGCCCTCCCACATTCCGCCATTGCTGGCCAGATTTTCTTCTGTTTGCAATATCGTACAAGTAGCCCATCTTTACAAATGTGTAGCTTATCATATTGGACAGTACGCATGCACCTTTAGAGATAATGAGCAAAATAAAGATACTGACGAGCTGAGGTTAGAGTACAAATATATACGAATTTTCTGACAACTGGCAGCTTATCTATCGTAAAGGTACAGTGACTCGGGACATAGCTATCCGTCTCTCGTTGAACATTTGCCATGTGTATAAAGTATAGTAGAAATTGCATGACCTGTAGACAACCTCGTACATACACACTGTCTTTCACAAACTCACTTCCACACATACATACACACTGTCTTTCACAAACTCACTTTCAAACTTCACACATGCCTTACACACTGTCTTTCACAAACTCTATTCCACATACATACATACACACTGTCTTTCACCAAACTCACTTCTACATACATACACACTGTCTTTAATAAGTGCTCTTTCATAGACAGACAAAACTCTCTTTCACAAACTCACTTCCACACACAAATACATACACTATTCACAAACTCTCTTTCACACACACACACTTACTCTCCTTCAAGTTCACATCCTTCTCCTCCTTCTCCTCCTCTCAGAATACATCACATTTAAACAACATATCTACTGGTATGTCATAACCAGCAACCAGAACACTCAAGAGAAAACTGGAATCAGAACACTCAAGAGGAAACTGGAATCAGAACACTCAAGAGAAAACTGGAATCAGAACCTCAAGAAAACTGGAATCAGAACACTCAAGAAATCTGGAATCAAAACACTCAAGAAAACTGGAATCAGAACACTCAAGAGAAAACTGGAATCAGAACACTCAAGAGGAAACTGGAATCAGAACACTCAAGAGAAAACTGGAATCAGAACACTCAAGAGAAAACTGGAATCAGAACAGAAATATGCCTTTCTCTAAGCCTGTTTTATCTCCCAGCAATCAGGATAAGAAGAGATTTCTAGAACGGGCTTTTGTGTGCACTTCATAAATAGTGTTTTCACTGACTCTGTTATTTCTATATACATTTCTTATTTCTTCATCTTCTGTGTGCTTACTGAAAACATATTCAGTCAGATATGACTAAACAGATTAGTAGTTTTGCTATAAACATGACATATAATCTGACTAGACATAAATATTTATCTGAACTATTCTTATCAGTAACCAGATAAATGTCAATATGTCTGTGTTTAAAACAAAAAATGATTCAATATTGGAAGTGAATATGGGATAATTTATATTTTACTTTTCGAAGAAGAGTATAGGTGAAAATAAATTATAAATTAACCCCTTTGCTTCTCGAGACGATATACTGTCTCTTTGTATATTTTAAAATGTCAAACCGCCTTTAGACTGGCTAATTCAATATCATCATCATCAAATAGCTTGTCCTGAGCCAGAACATTACCTTAACAGTCCTTCATAATTTCTCTCTCTCATACATGCCCGAATTAAAGCGGACATCCTCAAACCATCAGCTACATCCGAAACCATCTTCTCCCGTGGTTTTCCTCTTCCTTTCTTTGCCATTATGCCTCCTTCCATGATGGTCTTCTCAGCCCTTCATTGTCTTTTTCTCATTCTTATTTGTAACATCAGCCAGTTTTCTTTGATTTTGAGTTCTTTATGAGTAGATCTATTTGTTCTCTTCTCTTTCCATGCAGCCTCTGCGATATTCTGAGGCTCTTCTGCAACACTTATATTCAAAGCACGTATATGTTTTCCTCTGCCTTGTTAAATGTCCATGTGACATACATACATTGCCGATGGTAATATGCATGCTCTTGGTATCTTGATGTTTGTTTTCTTATCACTAAGAATTCCAACGTGTTTTTATTTGTCTAAATGTTTGTAAAGCTATGTTTGTTCTTCTTTTAAATTTCTTTCATTCTTGTTAATTCATCATCATCATCAAGGTGCGTATCCTTTGTAGGACGTTGCTATCTTTGCAGCATATTTTGAAATTCACTCCTGTATCTCTAACAGTTCACTAACTTCGTCGATGGTTATATTCATGGTTTCTTTAATATCTTGTAGCCATCTTCTTCTTGGTCTGCCCTCTGCATCTGCGTCTAAGGACCCTGCCCTCCAATATTGTTCTTTCCAGGTCCTATCTTGGGATTTCAGGATTCTCTAATAAAGGCAGCCGTCCGCCCCTCCGATTATCAGCCACGACATACAGTTTGTCTTGGACGCTGATTGGATGGGCCCACCTCTTTCTTCTCAGGTCTGCATACTGGGGGCAGTTCTGTAGGATATGTTCTGTTTGTCATACATGCCAAGCCACAGGGGCTGCAGGTCGTTGGTGCCTATGCAGATTTAGTGTACTGGTGGTGTCTCATTCTGTTGTGACCCGTCCGGAGGCGAAGAATGGCTGTCTGGTCCCTTCTGGACAGTTGGTAATATCCATCATTATTGTTGTGTTTTGGGTGTTCTTTATCCCATTTTGCATTGTAGTGCCCTTTGGTTTTTGCTTCTTCGTAGCTAACCATGTTGTCATCTTTGGGCATTCCTGCTTCTTCTTTAGTCAGTCTGTCAGCATCTTCATTCCCCTTGATCTTGCAGTAATCCACTGGATTACTACCCTCTCAGATTCTTCAGGATAACTGGGCTAAGGTTGACCTGAGATCACTTAGTTCTGTGTTCCTTTCAGATTTCAGTGCTGAGATAGCAGACAATGCGTCGGACAGGAGGTACTATTTTCCCCATGTATTTGGTTCATATTTGTAGCGCCATTTTGCAGCTGCACTGGGGAGCCTCAACCTCAGCCCTGAAATTTGTTGAGAACTTGCCGGTGGCCAGAGCTAAGGTTAGTTCTACTCCATTTTAATCTGAGGACAACCACCCCCCTCCCCGTCCTCCATTGTGAGTGGCATTTGTAGCCGAGCCATCCGTGTATGTATGTGACCATGAGTTCATTGTGTAGTTTTCATTTTATGTGTTTTTTGCGATGAGCCTTCTCTCCCAGGTCTATCTGTGTTCCTTTCTTGCCAATGCCATATTTCTTCACAAGAGCTCTGGGAGACTGTACGCAGGGAGGAGTGCTGGCTGGTTGGATGTGTTTTGGATTTGAGCCAGTGCCAATATTGCATCTTTGTGAGCAAGTTCTTTGGAGTTTGCAGAAGTTGCTTCTTCATCTGCCCCTACCTCAGCTGTTGATTCGAGGTGCATTGGATGGTTCGTCAGTCTCTTGAATTTTTCTCCTTTTTGAAGAACCTTCACGTCCCGTCTGTCCTCCATCGGCTGGAGCCATGTCACAGTTTCCAGTACTTCTATCGGGGTAGACTTCATGGCTCCAGTAATGATCCGTGAGGCCTGGTTTTTGAACTCGTGCTTAGCTTTTGTAATTGTGTCTTGGGGTTGTAGCCCAGGCTGCTATGCCATACTCGAGTACTGGTCGGACTCTTCCAGTGTATAACCTTTCAAAATACTGCAATCTGCACCCCAGGTGGTGTCTGCTAGTTTATTCGATCCTCATTCTCTGCTCTGCTCTTTTTTCCAGCTTTTGCCTATCTGTGTTTTATTAGTTGTATAAGTACTATCATCATAGCACTCCGGACATGTCCATAAGTGCTCCACGTTCTCCGTCTCAACAAATCCAGCAGCGTCCAGAGGCCCAACACGCCAGTTCAATGTTGATTAATCAATCTCTTTGCATATTCAATTATGTATCTAATTTTTCTATATAGTATGTTTATCAGTCAATTCTCTTTAACATTTTTGTTCTTTCAGGACATCAGTGTTCTTTCTTTTTTCTGTCCATGGTATTCGTAGGATCTGTCTGTAGCATTTAGTTTCGAAGGACTGGATTTTCGTTCTTGTCCATGATTCACAACCTTAAGTAGCGTGGAAAGATGCATGTTCTCAATATTTTTAATTTCAATATTTTGCTGGTGCTTTGCCACATGTTCTTCGTTATTAGCCAACTTCTTGATTGCTATTGCCAATCTTCTTGAGATCACTTTGGAGCAGTCACCGTTATTGTTAATTATTGAGGCCCAAGTATTCGCTAGTGAAACACGTACAAACAAGTACTATAGTTTTACAAAAACAGAAACAGTGACGATAAACAGCAACGTTTCGACCAACAAGGAGCCTTATCAAGCAAACGAACAAACAGGAGTGACAAATTAAAATGAAACAAATGGACGACCAAATACAAACGTATCTAAGGAAAAGCTGGAATAAAAACGAATAACGAAATAAATGTAACACAAAAACACACATAAAAACTAGAAATAGAACGGAAAAGAAACAATGAAACATCTAGTAAATATATAACTTGATACATGCAACATATACCCATATAGAGTACAAAGCATAGGAAGAGAAAGTACTAAGAAGCATAGGAATGTAATACGTTGAGCCGCGTGGTCATGAGTACCATACAAAGAAATCAATCGATTCTCGGGCAAATCGACTACGATCATCAGAGGAACATGATCGGATGAAAACGCTTCGACCTGGACATCGCAAGCTCCTGAATGGCCAGTATCGTTGAAATGGGTAACTGGTCACGGAGCATTGGCGTATATCAGCGCAAGTGTTGGGCGAATCGGTCACTGAGTCTCCTGCCGGTTCCCCAATATAGGCCTTGTTGCACCGCTTGCAGATAATAGCATGAATATTGCAGGACTCGCCGTGAAACTGTCTTCAGCAACGAACGTGGCACGGAAAAGAACACCGTTCTGAAGTGACATAAGCACAAGTGTTGCAGCGCCAACGGCCGCACTGGATGGTGCCAAAATGACTCTGGATATTAGGCTTGAGGCGACTGTGAACAACATATCGCCAAGGCTTCTGTCCCGTCTGTACGCCACCAAGGATAGTGTTGGAAGATTGAACGTGTCACAGGATCAGACTGAAGAATGGAGAGATGACGGAATAAGACTTTCTTCACAAGGAACTATGAGGGTGGAAAGTTAAGACAAGTTTCACCCTGTCAAATTGGAGAGTTCTATGCTGGTTAGAGAGAGCCTCTGGCGAGAAATTTGTTGAACGCGCCGCATAGCAGAAGCAACACATATCCGGGTATAACCGCTTACGAAATCCAGCATCGTGAGCTCTATCGAGAAAATCGTCGTCCTCGCTACAGGAAAACGAAGGCCACTAAGTTGAGAGAATGGTAAGGAAATCACGACAAGCCTGGGAATGGGAAGAGTATAAAAGAAGAAAATATGGCATCAGTAGGCTTGTAGTAAACTGATAGTGATGGTGGATAGGCTGATTGATAGTGATGTCAAGAAGTTGACACAAGGGAGTAGAATGTGTGATGTAAACCGAATAGCCGGATTGAAGACATTAATGAAATTAATGAAGCGTGACAAATCGGCTTCAGGCATATCAGTAATGCCAATACAATCATCAATGTATCTATGATACACAGATGGAAGAGGGCCATCATAGGAATTCCATACTAGGTACTCAAGATGACCCATGAATGAACAAGCATAACTGGGTCCCATTTCAGGTACCATGGCATTACTGATCTGCTCAAAGAACTGGTCATTGAACTGAAAGGAGTTGAGAGTTAGTACTAGTTCTGCAAGACGAAGGAGAGCCGAGGTGGAGACAAGTGGGTTAGTTCTCCTGTCGAGAAGAACTGGAGTCCGTCGGAATGGTGTGGAGGTGTACAATGAGCACACATCAAAGGAGGAAAAGACGGTAAGAAGTCGCAACAACTCAATAGACGAAAAAAACAGACAGAAGACGGTTCGTATCTTTCAGAATGAAGGTAATTAATGTTGACTATAAGTTGAAGATACTATCAGAAATTCGGAGATATGTTCCGTAGGACAAGAGCAACGAAACGATGGGCCTACCGGATTCAGTTTATGAATTTTGGGGAGCATATAAAGGCGGGTTTTCCTAAACAGCTATCGATGACACCATGATGATGCGCCGGTAGGAAGGTCGTTAGAAGCGAATTAAGTTCTTAATTACTGTACGGACTTTACTATTGTTAGATAGTGTTACATCAAAAGAACTAGTTTTTATAAATTGGGTGTCAGTAATTGGTTGTTGGCCTTCCTGAAGGTATAGTTCTTTGCTCCATACCACTATTGCCGCCTTTATCTGCGGGTTTGAGTATTCGTATTCGTATTCGTAGCTCTCTACATGAGTTCTTCATTGCATTTTTTGGATGTTAGGTGAGACTTTTGCTTTGTCCAGTTTACATTATTTTTGTTTTTGTGTATTCTATAGATGTGGTCTTCACTAATTTTCTTGGTCGTCTTATTAAATTTTCCAAAATCATTATGTAAAATGAGATAAACAATAGAATTAGAATGAGAATTGTTGTTGTTGTTCAGGTGGTAAATTATGTTATTTTCAACTATGGAGAATTGTTGTTGTTCAGGTGGTAGGGTATATTGTTATTTTCAACTATGGAGAATTGTTGTTGTTCAGGTGGTAGAATTATATTGTTATTTTCAACTATGGAGAATGGGCTATAATTGGTTCCTATCCTGTTCTTATCCACTGGTGTGTTTGCAACTCTGTCATACCATATCAGTTTGAAAGTATGCCGACGTCCGTTAACAAGTTCTGAATCATATTTGTATTTGCTGTAACCCCCTGTATTAATGTCATCTGTTCCCCTGATTGGCTGATCCTTGCTTACTGTGTGCTTGTTGAAGGTGTTTGAAAAATACATTTTCAGCTTTTGTAAATAAGCATGGGAATTCATTTTATACCTGCCCAATTCAAGCTAGTCCGTTCAGCATGCCCACAGATAAAGTATGTGTATTTTGTAACCATTTGATGAAGATCAACCTGAAAACTTGCATGTGAACTACACATGTTCCCAACGCTACAAAAGTCATTTTCAAACAATCATACTATCTAGAAGTTTCCTTCTTTTGTGCTATATATTTAACGCCCATTGGCTTGGTTGAAGAAAACTAATGTTTACAGCCATTTAATACATTGATGACACAAATAGCAACATTCAGAACGAAATCAATGGCTTTGGGTCTTGCATTCCATGCACCAAATAGACTCAGGCTTGAACATGGTAAACAAATGACGTTATTAATGGGAGATGGACTTTTAGTTAAAGGCGTATGTTAGTGTGAGACTATTGGTCGGGTGTTGACTTCTCAAACAGACATTGATGTAACATTTCTATTAATTTCAAGTTAAAAATATCATTAATGTTATACGTGTATTTCCACAAAGAGGCATACATGGGTCATTTTGTACTACAACATACAAGAACTAGAGAAAAGGGTATTTTATTATATTATACTTCCCTACTACTACATATGTTAACACACGCACATTGTAACGAAAGTAGTGATACCTCCCTACCACATATGTTAACACACGCAAATTGTAACGAAGAAGTAGTGATACCTCCCTACCACATATGTTAACACACACGCACATTATGACAGAAGTAGCAATTTGAAAGAATCTCTCAGTAGCTCCGCCATAACAAGTGCTATAGAGAAAGTTCTTAGAACATCCTGGACAGAGAAGAAGAAACATAGACATCCTACAAGACCTGATATCAAGGGCATTGGCTCATAAATAACATCATGTCCCGGAAGAGATGAAATATTTTACATTCAAATTAAACCTCCTGAAGGTCTGGAAAGAAAGATAATGGAAGGCACTAAACTCCTGGACGAAGACGAGGACGACCAAGACGAAGACGGCAGCAGGACATCAAGAAACCTGAACATGACGATGTAGAGGCAGGAGAACTTGCAAGAGATATAGAGCTTTTCAGGGGTCTGTGATGAATGCAACGTTCCGCAAAGGACATGCTACTACTTGAGCTCCACCATTGCCGGTCAGTATGGACGTGATAGGGGGATGACATTATGACATGGCAGCTAACTTTAACTGTATTATAAGTTATTTAAAACAATGTCACAACTATGTCTACATTTCTTGTTTATTTCATGACTATATTGCAAATATCAACATTGGCCCCCATGTATAAGCTGAGATGATACTCCTTTGCATGAGATTTGTCATCAAATGTCATATGTGCGCGTTTACTGTAAAAAAAACCTAAATATTTCGTTCCAGACTAGCCAAATATGCCCCAAACATCAAAGAAAATCGTTATATTACAAAATCCAGGTTTCCTATAGCAATTTCTTCCATCAGAAATTTGTGTCAGTATAATTATAGATTGGTCAAAGTTTCGCTACTGTGGAACTGATGGTTTGCTACAATTCGCACTGGACTCCGGGCATGGGTTGTTGAACGGACTTTTGTATTTGGCTGTTTATCACGTTAGAATTGCGTGCACATTCTCAACGCATGCACACTATTTTATTCAATCCGTTCAACTTTTTGTATATCAAGATAACAAAGTTCACTGTTATCAAATATTATTACATCATGCTGGCAATGAACGCTACTTTACTTTCTATT
>JADZMA010000315.1:0-37646 GCA_020796225.1 Arion vulgaris
AAAAGCAGCACAAACACATTCAGACACGACGGGCGACATACGTGCCCACGCGAATGCCCATCACGAAGCTTGTTCTGACAAAACCCAAACACAGACACACGACACCCGGACACACACTACCTAGGCACTACATGACACTCATGCACGACAGACATGATCAACACGAGACGCACTCCGTTCGACTACTCGATATGACGTCAGGTACGACACCTATGACATGCACGGAACGCACGGCATGCACGTAACGCACAACAGACTTTGACATGCCGACTCGGCACGCACGACATGAATGTATCGCACGACAAGCACGACAGACACGACACGCACGACGTACTGTCACGACCATCACGTTTGACAAACACAACACGCATGTCATGTCGTGCATGACGTGCGTGTCGTGCATTCGCGCGTGTCGTGCATTCGCGCCGGTCGTCTGACTGTACGAATCGTGTGTTTTTGGTCTAACGTCCTGCGTGTCGTGCGAATCCTGCGTTTGTGCGTGTCGTTTATTGGTGTCTGTCGTGATTGTTATGCGATACGTCATGTCGTGCGTGTCTGTCATGTCTGTCGTGCGTTATGTGCATGTCTTGTGTGTAGTGCGTGACATGCGTGTCGTACGACTGTGAGTGTTTTTAGTGTCGAACGAGACGTGCGTCTCGTGTTGATCGTTCGTGTCGTGTCAGTCGTGCCTAGTGTGAGGGGCGTGTCGGGTGTCGTGTGTCTTTGTGTTTGTTGTTCGACACCCGCTTGTCGTGAGTGACGAGCATGTCGTGCGTGTCATTCGTGTCGTGTGTGTCGCGTCTGTAGTGTCTGTCTCGTTGGTTGTGCGTCGTCATTACATGTCGTGCGTTGCGTGTATATCGTGATGACGTACGTCACGTGCGTTCTGTGTCTATCTTGCTTGTCGTCGTGCCTTTAGTGCTTGACGCGCCGTACGATTCGTGAGTGTTGTGCTTTGTCTACGCGTTGTGCGAATCGTGCGTATTTGCTTGTCGATTATGTCGTGTCTGTCGTGTAAGTCGTGTATTTCCTGTGTGTCGAGTGGTTGTGTGTCGTGTCTGTCTTGTATGTCGTGTGTCGCGTCTGTCGTGCTCTATACTTGCCTTGCGCTGCGTGACGTGCGTGTCGTAGACTCGTGCGTGTTGTTTTTTTCGAACGTGACGTGAGTGTCGGGGCAGCCTGTCGTGCGTGTCGTGCATGTCTGCGTCAAATACTGTCATGTAGCGCAGACAAGATGGCGACCGACAGATGCGACAACACGACACCCATGACCCCGACACACACGACACGCCACGCTTCGCACGCCCCAACGCACAACAAGCAAAAACGAACGATTCGCTGACGCTGGTGTCGTATGTCGTCGTGTGTCGTGTCTGACACTCCATGCTGTCGTGCGTAATGTGCGCCGTGCGTGTCATTCTATTGCGTTGGGCTTGTGCGTCGGGGTTACTTTCATGTCGTGCGTGTCGGGCCCTTGGCTTTTACGTGCGTGTGTTGCGTCAAAGCGAATCAAAAGCTTTTACGTCCCCGGGTTTTGTCGTTCCGTCGGTTTTGTTTGTTAAGTGTATTTCTTGTGTCGCCCTTGGTCGTGTCTGTCGTGTGTGTCATGCGTGATTTATTTAAATCCTGTCTTTCGTAAGGCGTTTCGGGGGTTTTTTCGTTTCTTTTTAAAGTTTCGTCTTTTTTATCGTGTATTTAGTATGTCGTTTTCGTGTCGCGTCTGGGCGTGTCTACCATGCTTGTCTTTTTGGGGGTTTGTTTTTCGTGCGTGTCGTACCCAACCCCGTGCGTGTTGTTTTGTCGAAAATCTGGGCAGCTTTTCGCGTTTTAAAAAAGTGGCGGGCCCTTGTGCGTTACGTCATGGAGTGTGCGTGACGGGGTGTCGTTTTTCTTCGTGCGTGTTGTTTTTTCGAACGTGACGGGATTCGGGCGCTCCGTCGTGCGTTCGTGTCTGTCGTTCTTGTCGACGTTGGCCCCCAAACGTGCGTGCGCCGGTGTCTGGGTTTGCGTTACGTGCATGTGTGCGTTTACGGCTTTTGTGGGGTCGTACCCTGACGTATGTCGATTGGGCGGGCGAGACGGAGTTCCTGTTGGGTCATGTCTGTCGTGCGTGTCTTGTCTGCCGGGCCCGTGGTTGTGGGTGTCGTGGGGTTTTTCTTTTTGGGCGGTCTGGACCCATGCGTGATTAAATTTGTCTTGTCATTCGGGTAATTTTTTCCCGTATGTCGTGCGTTGTCTTTTGCTTACTTCATGTCGGGGTTGTGTATTTTGCCAAAGACGTGCCATTTCCCCCAATCGGCCCTTTTTTTTCGTGCGGGTGCGTGGGGCCGGGGAAAGCACATGTCTACGTGCGTGTCATACAATCGTGCGTTTTGCTGTGTAATTTTTTGCCCTTCGTTTCCTTTCTTGTTGTCCTTGTGCGTTTTTTTGTTTTTTTTTTCTGACCCCATGCTTGTCGTTGGGTGTGCATGTCGTGCGTCCTTTCCGGGCCCTGTGTGTCGCGTCTGTCGTGTCCGTCGTGCTTGTCTTGTGCGTCGCCGTTACGTGCATGTCGTGCGTTACGTGCATGTCGTGTGTGTCGTACGTGACGTGCATTTTGTGTTTGTTGTGCTTGACGTGTGTGCCGTACGATTCATGCGTGTTGTGCGTTGTGTACGTGCGAAGCGTGGAGTGTCGTGTCTGTCGCGTCTGTCGTGTCTGCCATGCTTGTCATGCGCTACATGACTATGCGCTACAGTATTTGACGTATGTGTCGTAAGACTCGCGCGAAACGCACTTCACGCCCACACACACGACTTCCAATCCCGGAAAAACAGCACCGTCAAAGTTGCCTGGGCCACCCGCACCGCCCCGGGCAGGGCGTCCTTTTGATTAGGGCCGGGGGCGGGCTGTCGTGCGGCTCGTTCGGGGGCCAAGTCGTGCCCCCTTTTTGGGGCGTAGTTCCCTTTTTTTGGTTTACGCGTCGTGCCGAATTTGTGCGTTTTTGTGGGGTCGTCGTCGTCGTTGTCTGTTCGCGTGTAAGTCGGTGTCGTGTCATTTCGTTGTATCATGTTAGGTCGTATTTGTCGTGGGTGTCGTTCGTGATGTGCATGATATCCCGTCGTGCGGAAGTGCGTTTCAGTTTGGCGTTTGTCGTGGGTGTCGTTATGTCATTATTTATCGGTATGTCGTGTCTGTTTCAACCATGCTTGTTTTGCCTACTTGACTGTAGTTTTGACGTGTATTTTTCGTACAACTCGAGCGTGTATTTTTGTCAACGAAATGCCAGTCTTGTGTGTTGTGCGTGAATGTGTTTCGGTTTGTCTTGTATGTCGTGTTTTGCGTCTGTCTTTTGTGTGTGTATGTCGTATATGTCCTGTGTGTCGCGTTTGTCGTGTCTGCTATACCTGCCTTGCGCTGCGTGACTGTAGTGCTTGACGTGCGTGTCGTACGACTCGTGCGTGTTTTGTACGAACGTGTCGTGCGTGTCGTGTCTGTCGTGCTTGTCCGAGGGGATACGTGCATGTCGTGCGTTACGTGCAAGTCTTGTTTTGTCGTACGTGACGTGCATGTCGAGTGTGCGAACGAGACGTGCGTCTCGTGTTTATCTGTCGTCGTGCGTGTCGTGTCTGTCGTGCCTGTGTGTCTGGGGGTCGTGTCTAACTCCATCCGCGATGTCTGTCGTGCGTGTCATTCGGGTAATGTGTGTCGCGTATGGTGCGTTGTCTTGTTCGTAGTGCGTTACGTGCATGTCGTGTGTCGTGTATTTCGCGTATGACGTGCCATTTTTGCTAATCTTTTCGTTGTGTCGTGCGTGTCGTGCGGACGTGCGTGGCGTGCGTGACGCAAAGTCTTGCAAAAGTGTCGTAAGAGTCCTTTTTTCGTGTCCAACGTCTCGTGGGTGTCGTGCATGTAGCGCGTGCCGTGCATGTCTCGCCTGTTCTGCGTTACGTGCGTGTAGTGAGTGGCGAGCATGTCGTGCGTGACATGCGTATCGTGTGTTACGTGCATGTCGTGGTTCACTTTAAAAGAACTCGAAAAGCACTTTGTGACGACACCCACGACGCACGACCAACGCGACACCGACATACACGACTTACCGACGACACGACATAATCGAAGCAAACGCACGACCTGCGTCTTTGCGACACAAAAGGGACGCACGAGTCATACAACACGGCACCAAACGCACGCACATCACGCACAAACTCGCCACTTACGACACGACTTAAGCAGAACAGGCGTAGCGACCCACAGACACGACACGCACGATCACACTAGACGCCGTCTCGTTGAAACAAACAACACGTCATGCACTACAGACACGACAAGAACGACACACTCGACACGAACGTCACGTACGACATACAAGACAATGGACGTAACGCACGACATGCACGTAACGCGCGACAGCCCAAAAGACACGATATATACCTCACAAATATAGGTTTCGCACGACACGCACATCACGCACGACATGCACGATACGTTGGACACAAACAACGCGCAGGTATTTTGTGTCTGTCGTGCTGACGGTGTACCGTACGATTCATGCGAGTTGTGCGTTGTCATTCTGTCGTGCGAAGGGTGCGTGTCGTGTCTTCGCGTCTGTCGCGTCTGTCGTTCTGCCATGCTTGTCGTGCGCTTTTCCTGTCGTGCGCTACAGTATTTGACGTACGTGTCGTACGACTCGCGCGACTTGCGAACGCCGACAGACACGACAAACTCAGAAACTCATTTCAAGCACGACCACACGCAGGCATGTCCCGACACTCCGTTTGACAAAACACACGCACGAGTCGTACGACACGCACGTCACGGCACCCATCACCGTAGCGACAAGCATGGCAGACACGACATCGCGACACACGACATAACGACGAACCCAGCACCGACAACTCGAAACGCCTTCATGTACGGCCGACAGACACGACCAACGCGACTACCGACGCCACACGGCGCAAACGACCGCACAATGACGCACGACATGCTCTTGTGCTACACCAGACACGCCGGTCGTACGACACGCCGTCACAGACTACAGGCACGACAAGCTCGCCACCGACACGCAACTTAAAGCAGAACAGTCCGACACGTAGTAGAAGCAGAACAGTCACGTAGCGCCCACAAGCATAGCAGACACGACAGACACGACCACACGACATAAACGACACCGACGGGCCGACACAACACACACTGCGGCGCAACCCACACGACCGCATGTCACGCCCGACACGCTCGCCACTCACGACACGTACGTAACACAGAACAGACAGGACAAGCATTTCAGACACGACCGGCGCGACAGCCCACAAGCACGTAACGCACAAAGGCACATAACGCACGACTCGTGCCCACGCATGTCCCACGTCCCACACCACAAGCTCCCACACGACATCTAGAACGGCACTCACGAATGTCAGTCAGGTACGTCATGTGCCGACATGTACAACGCACGACACAAACGCCACGCGTGTCACACCGACACACGTCACTCGCGAAATCCGCGACCACACAACTCGCACGCCATGGATGACAGAACACGACCGGCACTACGAAAACACGCACGACACGCACTACAGACACGTCACTCACGACACGCGTGACCCCACGACCTCAGTCACGTTCGCCCCGACCGTACGATACGCACGACAAGCCGTCATGAACACCGGGGCCCACCCGACAAACCAGGGCCAAAGCGACACCCCAACGGCCCCCGCCCGCCGTCCTCACGTTAAAAAACACCCCTCGCAACCCCACGCACGTTAAAAGACAGACACACCCGAAACAGGGCTTCACGACACGCGTCGTTCGACACCACAACACCCCGGGGCCCGACCTTCGGTACGACAAGCCCGAATGTCGTCCCGTTCATGTTTTCCCCAAACCCCCCGACAGACGCGGAAAACCATGCACAATCTTAATAGCAGGACACGCAAAAAACCCCCAGGATTCCCCGACATTCCAGTCACGACACCCCACCGACGTCACGTACGACACACAAGACATGCCCCCGTAACGCACGACATGCACTTTTTCCGAAAGCACAACGGGCCGGACACTCACGCCCACCCACCCCGAACGACACACACCACGAAACGTTACAGGTAGACAAAAACCCAAATACGACACCCCGCCCAGCCCACGACACACAAACACTCAAAACCAAACTTCCTCACGACGGGCATGCCCGAAATCCCACGACCCCCACGACAAAACCGCCCACGAAAACCGACAGACAGGATATAAAGGGCACCACTTACGCGCGATTGCGACGCGTACAAAAAGGCCAACCCCCACGACATGCGTCTTGGGGGCGGCAAAAAAACCCGCACGAGTCGGGGACACGAAATCACGCACGACCGCTCGCCCCGGGCCCCCCTTTAATCCCCAGAAAGGACGACGCTTTGTCGGACACAAACGGCGCGACATGGGGCCCCGTGCGACATGCATGGGCACGCCCGGGCGACAAACTCGAAACTTTTTACGCAGCCCCCGATAGGCATGTCCCGCCCGCAGGGTCATTGGGCAAAAAACACGCACGAGTCGTGGGGCACGCGTCAAGCACTACAGCCCGTAGCCCCGACAAGCCCCGGCGGGCAGCCGCACAAAAACCCGACACACAGACACGCGGCACAACCCCGACACCCCTTGTCAAAACGGCCTCTAGCCACTCATTCCCCCCAACTTAAACGGGGCAGGGCCGCATTCGGGCCGAACGGCGCTGGGTTCGTTTTGTGTCGGGTTGTCTCTCTATCGTGTGACGTTTTTGTCTCGTGCATATCTTGTGTTCGTGCCTCCTGCTGACGTGCATGTTATGCGTGTCGGTATCGTTTTTATCGTGTCTGTCGTTCTTGTCGTGCCTGTAATGAGTGTCGGGATGCCTATCGTGTGTGTCGTGCGTGGGTGCGTTCGGTTTGTCGTGTTTCTTTTGCGTGTCATCATGTCACCCCGTTCGTTCTGACTTCTGCGTTAAAAAAATTTCTGTTTTAAAGGGTGCGTGTCGTGTCGATGTTCCCGTGAATGCGTGTCGTGTGTTTTCTTTCTTCCTGAAATTGCGTGACGTGGGGTGTCTCGACTCGTGTGTTTTTTGTGCCCAAAAATTTTTCGTGGGGTGTCGTTCAAACCCCTTCTTTTTGGTGCGTGTCTTTTTATATCTGTCTGTTGATTGTTGTGCGATACGTGCATGTCATGCGTGTTGCAGGGAAGTCTTCATGTCTGTCATGTCTGTCGTGCTTTGCTTTTATTTTTGCGTTACGTGCATGTCTTGTGTGTAGTGCGTGACGTGTGTGTCGTACGACTCTTGGTTTTTTTGTGTCGAAGGGGACGTGCGTCCCCGAGTTGATCGTGCGTGTCGTGTCGGTCGTTTTAAAGTGTGTGGGTTTGCGTGTCGTGGGGTCGTTTTCTTTCGGGGTGTTATGTCTGACACCCAAGTCTTGTCGTAAAGGATTGCATGTCTTTCCCGGGTCGTGTTTTCGCATCTGTCGTGTCTGTCGTGCTTGTCTTGTGCGTCGTCCCGTTCGTGCGTCGTCGTGTTGTGCGTGTTCGTCAACCCCGGCGTGAAAAGTGCGTGACGTGCGTTCGTGTGTCGTGTATTTCGTTTTGTCGCGTCTTTATCCTCGTTGTCTTGTGCTTGTCATTTTGTCGTTTTTTGCTTTCATGTATTCGTACGTGACGTGCTTTTTGTGTCTATCGTGTTTGTCTCGTCCTTTAGTCTTGACGTGCGTCCCCGCGATTCTAGTGTTGTGCGTGTCGTCGCATTGTGCCATCGTGCTTTTTTGCGTGTCGATTATGTCGTTTTTCTTTATTTCTTTGTGTGTCGCGCTGGTCGTGGATGTCTTTCATGAAGTGCTTTCAGTTTTTTCGTGTATTTTGCGTCTGTCGTGTTTCCCCGGCTTGTCTTGCCCCCTCCCGGGACTGTGGTGCCGTGACTTGCATGTCGTCAACTCGTGCGTGTTGTTTTGCCCAAAGGGGACTTGCGTGTCGGGACATGCCTGTGGGGTTTGTCGTGCGTGAAGTGCGTTTTGAATTTTCGTTTTCTGTCGTGCGGTCATGCATGTCGCGCGAGTCGTACGACACATCGTCAAATACTACAGTCATGTAGCGCACGACAACCATGGCGGGGGCAGATGCGACACCCCGATATCAGGACACACGACACCCCGACCCGACCGCCACGCTTCGCACGCCCCCCCGACACGCCCACGCACGAATCGTACGGCACCCCCCGGGGCCGGCATACCCAAATTGCACGCCCGTACGACACACAACTTGCACTCCCCGACATGCACGTAACGCACGCCCCAAAAGACAACCCCGACAGGGGGAAACCGCCCCGCCCCGGTAACGCAGGACTGCACTCCGGCAAGCATGGAGGGGCGCAGACCCACGACAGACCGACACCCCGGGGCCGCACGTCACACCTGGTACGACAAACGGCAGGGCACGGGGGGGCTGTCAACCCCTAGACGTCGTCTCTTAAAAAACAAAGACGTACGACCCGGGTATCCGCACTACAAGCACGACACCCCCGACAGCCGCCCGTATGACAGAAAAATCCTTTAACCCCGGCCGCCGACGAACGATAAAATGACACGCTCAAAACGCGCGATTCACACGACGCGTAGGGCACGCTAAAAAGGCACGGTGGGTACGACATATTTTAGCATGCTTTAACCCCGCGGGCTTGGGGCCAGGGGAATCCCACCCCAAAACCCCGACAGCCCACGACTCGTCCACGCAGGGAATGCTCGTATCGCACGACAATCAGGACGGGCCGATAAAAAGGGGCCGCACGTCGTTGGGGCACAAACCGCGCGGTCGCCCCAACACGCCCCCCCGCCCCACTACGGGGCCCGGAAACGCGACGCACGACACGACCGTGTCCGCACGACCCGCTCGCCCCCCGACACGCCGTAACGCGGGAACAGACCGACCGGCGTTTGGGGGCCAGGGCCGGCGTGCGGACACGCCCCGATATCCCGGCGCGTACGACACGCCAACACTCAGGGGAAAGTCCCGGTACTGGGTCAAGGCCCTTTTGGCACGCCCGGGGGCCCGCGAGCAAAAAACGAACGACAGACAGGTTAAGACGGGGCCAAAACGCCCAAAGTGACACGCCCTTGAAATCACTCGCGGGGCCTTGGGTTTTCCCGGACACGATACGCGACAGACCACGCCACCTCAGGCACGATACCACGACATGCCAAAAGCCCGGGTTTAAATTTTGGACGCACGTCTCGGGCGACCCAAAAAACACGCGCGTGTCGTACAACCCCACGTCACCCACTACAAAAAAGACATGCGCAAACGCCGTCATGCACGTAACGCACGACAGACATGCACGACTGGGTGCAACACAACGGGGGCCCCAACATATCGCCAACCCCTCCCCAGAACGATAAAGGGCCCGTAAAAAATGAAAGGGTTCGCGACATACGATACGTTGGACACAAACATCGCGCACGGTCGTACGACCCCACGCCCCCACTACAGACACGACAAAATGTCACGGGGACACGCTCGCCGGTCACTCCCCGTAACGCAAAATGGGACAACGCTTTTCCCGGGCACGACCGGCGCGACATAGGGAAACCGCGCACACCCCATAACACGCACGGAATTGGACACGAAAAACGGAATCGTAGGGCCGAAAATTTAAAGACATCGCGTCCCCACGCCCCAGCCTGCACGCCACCCCGCATAAACGACCCCAAGGAACGTCCCCGCGACCGACACACGCCCCGATCCCCGACATGCACATCACCCCGGAAAAACGGGTTTGTCGGACCGACCACGACAAAACCCCGCACACACACTCCCGGGCCGACAGAAACGGACGCACGGGGGGCGGGGCGGAATGCATGACTCTTGAAACACACACGCCCCATCCCCGTATTCCCGACAAGCGCGACAGGGAAACGCACGAGGGGATGTCCGCCCCAGACGACACACACGTCGGCCCCGCCGGCCAGGCCCGTCACACAAAAAAACCAAGACACAGGGCGAAACGTCCACGGGGGGCGGACCACCCGACATACCACCCCGGGAAGACGACAGACACGACACCAAGACAAACCCCAAAAAACTTCACGCACGACGGGGCTTTTCACGCAAAATCCGGGGCCCCACCGACAAACGCGACCCCGCCAACGGCGAAAAACCCGGGCAACTGGGCAAAACGACGGCCTCGCAGTTCCGGCTCGTCCCAAACCCCACTTGCACGACATGAACGTCTTGTCGCCCAAAGCCGGTCTTCGACAAGCCGCCTGTCGTGCTGACCCGGTGTGCAGACGTGCGTGTGGGCCCAACTCGTTGTCTAATTCCGCGGTCTCGAAAATTCGCCGTTCTTTGGGCATCGTGTCTTGCCTTTTCTGCTTTAAGTGCGTGTCGTAAGTGGCGGCTTGGTGCTTTAATCGTTTGTGTGTTTTTCGTGGCCGGGTCCGTGGTGCGTGCCCTACGACTCGTCCTTTCTGTCTTTTTCCCCACGGGGTTTAATGGGGAAGTGTTGTGCGTTTCGTACGCGTCGTCCCCGGAAATGTGCGTATTGTGCGTGTCGTTTATGCATGTATTTTCGTGTTTGTCGTTAAGTCTTTAAATGTCGTGTGTTTTTCGCGTTGGTCGTTCTGTCGTGGGTGTCGTGCTGATTGCGTAATTTGCCTGTCGTGCGTGGTTTTTTTGGAGTTTTTCTTTTGTTCGGGGCGTCCCCCATCGTGCGTGGGGGTGCCTTCGTGCGTGTCGGGCGTGTGGGGTCGTTCGTGTCGTGCGGGGCTTTTGGTCGTGTGTGTCGTGTCTGTCTCCTGAAAACCGTGACGTACGACTCGCCCGTTGTGTTGGGGTTTGTCCGGGGCCGGGCCCGGGCGTATCGTCCCCATCCTGTCTTGCTTTCTTCCAAATTGTTTATCGGGTAATCCCGGTCGTGCTTCAGCCCTTGGTGTCGTGCGTGTCGAGTTTTCCCTGCTTGTCGTGCCCATGGGGGCGCGACTCGTGCGTGTTGTTTTTTTTCCAACCCAGACGTGCGTCTAGTGTTATTATGTCTTGCGTTCGTGAACCGTGCGTTACGGCAGGGTCTTTGTTTTCCCCCGGACTTGCATGTCAGTTTTCCAGACGGGACGTGCGCCCTTGGTCATTTTGTCGTGCGTGCCCTCTGTGGTGCCCTGTGGTGTGTGATGGGGTGTCGTGTGTACGTCTTGTGTGTCGTGCCCCGGCCACCCCCATGCTTTCGTGCGTGATTCCCTTTCGTGCGTTTCTTTCGGGTCGTGGAAAGGTATTCTTTCTATCGTCCCCTTTCCCGTACGTCGTGCATGCGTATGTGCGTATGACTGCCATTCGTGCCATTCATTGCCGTTTTTGTCTTGGTGGCGTCGTTACGCGCTTCTTGCAAACTTGCGTGTCGCGACGTCTTTTTGTTCGTGCCCAACGTCTCGTCCCATGTCGCGTGCCGTGCATATCCCCGGGTTTGTCTAAATGCGTGTCGTCCTTTTTACGTTACGTGCGTGTCGTGTGGCGGGGCGTGTCGTGTTGTGCTTTCGTTTTTGTAGTCCCTTGACGTGCATGTCTTTATGACTCTTGTGCGTTGTTTGTGTGTATCGTGCGTGCGGGAAACCCTGCGTTTTTGCGTGTCTTTTTATATCGTGTCTGTCGTGATTGTTGTGGGGTACGTGCTTCGTGCGTGTTGCCGTTCGTGCATGTCTGTCGTGCGGTACGTGCATGTCGTGCGTTCGTGCTTTCTTGTTGTAGTGCGTGACGTGGTGTGGGTACGACTCTTTTTTTTGTGTCAAAACGAGGGGGTGCGTCTCGTGTTGATCGTGCTTCAGTCTCCCTTTTAGTGTGAAAGGGTTGCGTGTTCTTGTCTGTCGGGGGTTTCCCCCGGCGATTTCATCCCGTCTTGTCGTCGTATCTTCCCCAAGTCGTGTGTGTTGTACGTGTGGGGCGTGACGGGAATTGACGTGTGTGTCGGGGTGTCGTAAAGTGACGTGTTTGTGTCGTGTCATACCTAATAAAAACCGCCCCTCGAAAGGGGTATGACAGAATCTCAGACGTTCCTTTTCCCCCTCTGGTGTGCGGGGGGTGACTGAAAGGCCCAACCCGGGGGAACAAATCCCCGACCACAGGTGGGGCCCATGATCGGGGGTTAGACATGTGCGTGTTGGGGCTCTGTCTTTTCGCGCTGTCTTTTTTTCTCTGTGACTCAACAATCGATGATTCTAAACTATTCGGCCTCTTTTTTTTACACCCCAACTTTTTGGCGATCTTCCCAAAATTTTCCCGTTTGTCTTTTAAAAACATTTCAGAACATTTAAGAGTTCTTTAAAAAGCGTTTTCTGTCCCCACCCCTAAACGTCCCCCCTTAAAATCCGCCATCAAACTGTTTTGGGATGCGTTTATCAGGCATTCGAAACTTTTGGCCGCCCCATCTCAGTTGGCGCCGGGTGTTGCCCTTGGGATCTTTGCTCTTGTGAGGATTTCCCTTTGTCGGAAATTTTGTCCTGCCAGTTTAAGTATTCCGGTTTTTGGGGAAATGGTTTAATTTTTTGTGTCTGCTATACATTCCATGTCTCGCTTCCCCTGGGGGCGTGGTTCCCATATGGCCTGGTAAACTTTCTTTTGTGACTATGCTTCCCCCTTCCCTTTTCCCCCCCCAGTGACACTAACCTTCCAAACCCACACGGTTTTGGTTCCCTCCTTTCCCCCAGAATTGTTTCCCCGATTTTTGGATGGAGGCTCCCAAGATAAGCAAATTGTCCGTTATTGGAGACGGGGGTTTTAATGTTGATGACTGGATCTAATCCCTGTTCTCTAGGGGCGGCGGGAACTGTTGTTTTTTGGTTAATGGGGGGGGCCAAAACCTATCACGGATTGGGTTTTCCATGAAGTCTGCATTTCTTTAGGTTGGGTGGCAAAGGCCCCAGTCATCCGCAAACAACGGGTTTTTAAAGGGTTGATTTTTTTCCCCGGGTGGGGTTTTTAACCTCCGAAAATTTAAAGGTTACCGTCTGTCCTGTATCTAATCTTTCTCCATGTTCCCCCCTTCCCAAAGACATCCGTAAAACAGGGCAGAAAACCTCATGTGAAGAGTTTTGGGAAAACCCAGTACAAAAGCCCTTTTTGGGGGTTTGGTGACATGGAAGGCTTCCGACACCCCCTTTGCCCAAGTACCCCCCGTCCACCCACCCTCGGGGCTTTAAAACGATTTGTAATTTTCCCTTTGGGGACCCAAAATTTTTCCATGATCTTCCGGGGGCCCCCCCTTTTAAGTTCAAAAGTTTTGTCAGATCGCCCAAAGACCATATAGGGGTTCGGTTTTTGCTCTTCATTTCTCCTTTAATTAAAAAACACCCAAATATCATTCCTTTTTACGACCTTTCTGAAGACATTGGGTCCCCCAGGGGAAAGTCCTGTTCCGGGTTCCGATTAATCTTTTGGGGGGGGACTCGGGAAAGCCCCCTGTGGTTACCCGGGGTTGGGGTTTTCCCTTTTCCCCTTTTTAACAGGGGGAAATTTTAGTGGCATCCTTTAATTCCTGTGGAAATTCGTTGCCCAAATGGATGAAAATAACTGTAAATTTTTGCATCAACGTGGGCCCTTTTCTTTATGAATTTCGGTTGGAAATTGAGTCCCCCCCCTGTCCCTTTCCCCCTGGACATCTGGCGTGTTCCCTTTTTGACCTCTGCAAAGGTGGGTGGAATACCCAAACTTGGCATTGTTGGGACCTGGGGCATGCGCTCTATTTTTAAACATATAGTGGATGGATGGTTGAGGACAGAACAAAGTGTTCTGCCCAGCGTTTAGTATCTGGGGCTTGTCAATTAGTAGCCTTGCCCCTCTGCATCAGTATGGGGTGGGGTGAGATTTTTAAAGGTCCGTAAACATTTTGGGGGGGCCCTTTGAAAACGTTTGGAATCATGTCTGTCTGCATATATCTGGTTTCTAGATTTTTGTTACCCAAATCGTCTTGAAATTTCCTGATTCTCTCTTCCCCCTTTCGGGGCATTTTGGAAAAACTTTTTTGGATGATGATGAGGGGTTTTTGATAGGCTCTGTTGCCCTTGTTTCGTAAAAAAAGAATAGACTTGATTTCTTCGTCATTTCGTCAAACCAGTCTTGGTTTTGCTTCCCAGAGTGTCCTATGAGTCAGGGTAATTTCAGGTGTCTCTGGGGGCGGCCCAGTCATCGTCACGCTGGTTTTGCCAAAATTGGGGGCCCTTCAATTTGTCGTCGATCTCTTTATTAAACTTTCGGTGACAGTGGAGGGTTTACAATTTTGGGGACTGCCAGCTGTTTTGGGTTTTCGACCCTTGACGTTTTTTTAAACGATGGGGTTGAGCCTTAAGATCAATCATGATCGGTCCAAGCATTCTCTCCCGCCTGCCCTTTTTGACCCCTGGCGTCGTCTGTCATTTTTCCCTTTCGATAGTATTTGGGGTGCCATTGTTTTTGGGAAAGGGGATGCAAACCCGACGTTTTGTTTTTGGGTTGGTAAACAGGAAAAAAAGTTTGTGTTATTTGGTCGTTGGGGAACCATGGGCTGAGTAATAAAGCCCTTTCTATTGCCCCCCCGCCGTGTTCCTGGGGCTCCATCCCAGACCCGATGGTCTTTCCCCATCTGGCTTAAGGGCCCCGGGATGATGGGCTTCTCGGGCCTTGGGGCCGCTGAGATGGCCAGTCGGTCCCCGTGAAACCATCCTTGATTTCCTTGGATTTGTCTTGTCGGGGGGTAGACGCTGAAATAAAATTCCAAACCCATCTTCTTCGCGCCGATTCCCTGTCTGTCGTGCCTGTTTGCGACACCCTGCGTGTCGTGCGTGATGTGCATCCCGTCGTGTGTGTCGTACGTATCGGAAAGGGGCTGGAGTGTCGGGGTTTAAAATTGGGGGTTCTCGTCTATCGTGTTTACGTTTCTGTCTTGTATGTCGTCTTATCGTTTCGTGACGTGCCGGTCGTGCGTGTCAAACGTGTTTCGTTCTGTCGTGCGTGACGTGCGTGTCGTGTGTATTTGTCTTTCGTAACGTGCGTATCATGCGTGTCGTTTTTTTCTTGTCTGTCTGCTTTCGTGCGGTACTTTCATTCGTGCGTTTCCCAAATCATTCTGGGCTGCTGTCTGTCGTGTGGTACGTGCATGTCGAAATTGTGTCTTTCGTGACTGTCGTGCGTAAAGTGCGTGTCGTACGGCTTTTGTGCGTTTTGTTTGTATCCCGGGGGGGACGTGCGTCTCTTATGTTGGGGGGTCGTGTTTCCCGGCTTTTGTGTCGTGTCTGACACTCCATTCATGTAATGCGGGGGATGTGCTTCGTGCGTGTCATTCGGGTCTTTGTTTCCGCGGGGTTGTGTCTGTCTTTGTTGTCTTGTGCGTCGTGCTTCGTACATGTCTTTTGTGTCGTACCCCGACTTCATTTATTTTTTCTTTGACGTGTGTGCCGTACGATTCATTTCATGTTGTGCGTGTCGTACGCGTCCCAGAATCGTTTTTTGCGTATCTGCGTTGTGTGCTTTCGAAACGTGGCGTGTCGTGTCCCGTCGCGTCTGTCATGTCTTTATGCTTGTCTCGCTTCATGACTGGCCTTTTTGGTTTTTATACGTGTCCCGACTCCCAAAATTTCATAAGCGGGGCGAACACGACAAACCCGGGTTTTTCCGACATACCCCACCCCAAAACAGACACGACACCCCGCAAACTGAAACGCGCCCATGTCGACACCCCCGACCAACCACTTACACGACTGCACGCCACGACAACACGACCCGACCCGGGCCGAAAACACCCCCCCCGACCATGCCCTTTTCAAAAACAAAACACGCACGGTTGGCGACATGCGTCCGGGCCCACCGGGGACGATAAACGAAAACAAACAACGCCCCAAAGCGAAAAATTTTACGACCCGTAGTAGAAACAGAACAGTCCCTGGCCACAACGGGAGCACGACACACACATGGGGCACCGACAGACCGGGCCACCGACACCCCAGGCGACAAACTGGGCCCCGAAAGCATGTGACACACGTACGTAACTCACAACAGACCGATACGCGGAAAAAGGCCCAAAGGGACGCACGCCAAAACAAGCCCCCCGACATGGGGTAACGCACAAAGGCCAAAAGCCGACCCGCGCCCCGCATGTCCCGCCTCACCCCCCGTTCACACCCCCGTCGCCACACACGACACCATTCAAGACAACCCCACAATGTCACGTCCCGGTCGTTGCGCGACTATTAAAAACACGGCCAAACGTCACGCATGTCACACACAACCCCACACGTCACTCGCGAAAACCGCACCACACAACTCGCACGCCATGGATAAAAGACACGAGGCACAAGGGAAAAAAACGGGCCCCAAAGCACTGGGCCTCACTCCGGCCGGTGAAAACCCCGACACTCCAAATCACCCCTCGGACGTACAAACACACACGACTCGTCCCGCACGACAAGCACGTCATAACCCGCGCGGCACCCCCGGGAAAACACGACGCGCAAAGCCCGGCAGACCTCCTTTTGTTAAAAAAAAAAACGCTCGCAACTCACGCACCCCTAAAAATACAGAAAGACACCCGAGTCGCGGCCCCACGTTAAGCAAGGGAAAGCAAAAAAACACCGTCTGGCACGACATGCAAGACAAACGATCGCCCCGACGTGCATGTCAAACCCCGTCACGTTCGGCCCCGCACAATCGCACCGGGGGTCGTAAAACCATTTCGGCACGACAAGCCGACAGGGCACGATACGAAAGAAAGTTGAAAGCATCTCACGACAGACGGACAGACAAGACAAACTCGAAACAAACTTCCTCCCACAGGCTTTTCCCGCACATCCCCGGCAGGCCCACCAACGCGACACACAACCCCGGCTTCGACAAACACGACAGACCGGGTATAAACGGCCGCACTTTCCCCCGATTCGCGGCGCTTCGAATCCCCCAACACCCCGACATGCGTCCGGGCCCACCGGAAAAGCACGCACAGGGCGTACGGCGCCCCCGCGCACGACGGGACAATTTTATCGTTCTGTTGGGGTTTTTGTCGATACGTGCATGTCGTGCGTGTTGCACGGTCGTGCCCATTCCCTCATGTCTGTCGTGCGTTCGTATGTCATTCGTTTCGTGCATTTTTATTTGACGGAAAGTGACGTGGGGTTTGAGTGTGTCTTCTTGTCATTTTTTGGTGCTGACTGCGTGTCCGGGGGGCTTTTTCCTATTGTTTTTTCGGGCGAACCCTGCGTCTCGTAATTTATCCAAACTGTCGTGCCCTGTCCTTTTTGTGCCTGTAATTGGTTTACGTGCGCGTCGTGGGTGTCGTGTGCGTGTCTGTCTTTGACACTCCCTACCTGTCGTCCGTGATTTGCCCCTGTCGTTCGTGTCTTTGGGTCGGGGTGTCCGGGCTGTCATGTCTGTCGTGCGTTTTCTTGTGCGTCGTGCGCTAAATTGCATTTTGTGTCGTGCGAACTGCATCTCGTGTGTTTGCGCCGTTTCATCTGACATGTGTGTTCGTGTCTGTTCTGGGTTAAGTGGGGTGTCGTAAATTTCCCGGGGTTAGTCCGTGACGTGCGTGTCCAAAGACCCTTTGTTTTCTGTCCCTCTTTTCGTGCCTGTTGTTGGGGTGTTGTGCGTATCGTACGCGTCGTGCATTTGTGCGTGTCGTTTATGTCGTGTCTGTCTTTTGTCGGTAAAGTCGTGTATGTCGTATGTCTCGTCTGTCTTTTCTGTTTTTGGGTGTCGTGCGTGATTTTGCGTGACGTGCTTCGTGAGTGTCGTTCGTGTTGTACGCGTCTTGTGATACGTTTGTGTGTACATGTCGAAACGTTTTGTGCCCTGTCGTTTATGTCTGTCTGTCGTGTTTTTGTTTCGTGTACGTCGTGTTGTCTCGTGTGTCGTATTTTGTCGTGTGTGTTTGGGGCGAAGTGCGTTTCGGAAATTTGTCGTGTGTGTTATTGTCTTTGTGTCGCGTCTTTGTGTCTGCCTGCTTGACGTGCTTACGTGACTTAGTCTTGACTGCGTGTCGTACGGCTCGTGCGTTGTTTTTTTGAAACGTGATGTGCGTGTCCGGGGCATGTCTGTCTTTTTTTCGTAAGTGACAGCGTCTCGGGGTGACCTGTTGTTTTGTGTGTATTCCGTGGCGTGCGTGTCTTCGAAAATCGTGCGTGTTGTTTTTTGTCGGCGGACGTGCGTCTCGTGTTGATCCTGCCTTTGTTGTCATTTTGTCGTGCCCCATGGACGTGATTTACTATTTGTGGGTGTCGTGTGTTTGTCTTTTTGTCGCGTCTTTGTTTAATGTTCGTGTCGTGCGTCTTTCGTTACGTGTATATCGTGCGTGTTTGCGCGTCGTGCGGGGTCGTACTTTTTTGCGTGTCATATGCCGTGTTTGTCTTTTAAGTCGTCAAATCGTCGTGTTGTGCGTGTCGTGCGAAACTTTTGGGTTTTTTGCGTTCCTTTTTTATCGTTCTCTCGTGTTTTCGTGCGATACGTGCATGTCTTTTCTGTCTGCGTTACCCTCATGTCGGGGTGTTTTCGTGCATGTCTTGTGTGACTTTGCTTTCTTCTAATTCGCGACATTGCGTGTCGGCCCCGCTCTTGCGTGTTGTTTTTGTCGAAAGAGACGGGGCGTCTGGGGTTGATCGTGCGTGTCGTGTCTGTCTGCCTGTAATTGTGTGATGTTCGTGTCGTTGGTTCGTGTTGTCTGTCTTTTGTATCGTGTCTGACACTCCATGCTTGTCGTGCGTGATTCATTGTTGTGCGTGTCATTCGGTTCGCGTTGTTGCTTCTGTCGTGCGTTGTCTTGTCGTCGTGCTTACGTCCCTGTTGTTCGTGTTCCCCGCGTCGTGGGGAAACGTACCTGTAGTGCGTGACATGCGTGTCGTGTATGTCTTTTTTCGCTCTGTCGTGTCTCTCGTGCTTGTCTTGTGCGTCGTTCGATCGGGGCATGTCGTGCGAAAGTGCATGTCGTTTTTGTGTGTGACGTCGTTTTTTGTCTGTCTTTTTGTTGTGCCCCGTGGGGTTAAAGTGCGTGTCGTACGATTCGTGTGTGTTTTTTGGGGTGTCTTATGCGTCGTCGAAATCCTGCCCTTTTTTTGCCAAAGTCGTTTATGTCGTGGTTTTCGTGTGTTGTATCCCGTGTCGCCCTTTTCGGGTCTGTCTGGGTTTTCGTGCGTGATGTGTGACCCCTGCCTGTCCCTGCGTGAAGTGCGTTTCGGGGTTTTTCGTGTGTGTGGGGGTGTTTTTTTGTTCGTGTCTGTCGGGGTGTCGTGTATGTCGTTGTTTTGCTTCTGTCGTGTCCCGCCCTACTTGTCCCTGAAAAAACGTATTTTCAGTGCGACGTGCGTGTCGTACGACTCGTGCGTATTGTTTTTTTTGAACGACGTGCGTGTTGGGGCCTGCCTGTCCCTGTTCGTGCGTGGTGGTTTTTTTAGTTTGTCGTGTCTGTCTTTCGGGGTCGTGCATGTCGCGCCGTTCGGGGTCTTACTGGGGTCGTGTTGTTCTGCGTTAAGGGGTGTCGAAAATGGCGAGCGTGTTTGTTCCTGACGTGCCCTTTTGTCCCCTGTTACGCGTCTTGCCCAATCGTGCATTTTTTGTGTGTCGTTTTTTGTCGTGTGTCGTGTTTTTGTCTTTTGTTTTGCTAAAGTGCGTTTTTGAGTTGTAGTGTGTTCGTGTCTGTCGGGGTTCGTGTTGTCGTGTGTGGGGTCTGTCGTTTTGCCTGCTTGACGGGGCGTTACGTGACTGTAGTGCTTGACGGCCCTGTTTCGACTCAAACGTGACGTCGTGTCGGGACATTTTTGTCGTTTTTGTCGTGCGTGACTTTTGTGTCGTCTTTTCGGGCTTTGTCCTAAAGTGCGTGTCGTACAACTCGTTTCGTGTTGTTTTTGAACATAAGTGCGTGCCCTGCGTTTGTGCGTGTCTTTTGGAAACCCGCGTTTTATTGTTTTTCGATTTTTTTCTTTTCTGTCGTGCTTTTTTTGGGAAATTCGTGTCGTGTTTTCGCGTCTGGTTTCTGTCGGTGTCGTGCGTGACGTGCGTTTTGGGGGTTTTTTCCCCCCTTTTGTCGCGCATGTCTTTGTTGTCGTTCCCAGTGGGGCGTTTTTTTGCGTGTCTTGTCTGTCGGGGTGTCTCGTAATCGTGTGACTTTCTGTCTTTCGTGTCGTGTGTTATGTGCGTGACGTCTTGTTACGCGTATCCCTTACCAGGTCGTGTGTGTTGTACGTGTCAAAAATGTCGTGTGTTCGCGATGTGGAAAAAAATTTTCTTTCTTCTCTATGGGGCCTGTCGTGTTCTGTCATCCGTGGGGTCGAGTTGTGTGTGTGTCTTGAAAAGCGTGCGTCGTGTCGTGTATGTCCGCCCCGACTTTCCATTCGTCGTGTCGTGTGTTTCGTTTATCGTGCTTTCATGCGTGTAATTCTTTTCGGGGTTTTGTCGTCGCGTCTTCCTATGGCTGACCCTACGGTTTGTGGGTTTTTTTGGGGTCCCAACTTTTTACGTGCGTGTCCCGGGCATGCCTTTCTTCGTGTCGTTCTGTCTTGCCTGTCTTGCGTGACGCGCGTTTCTTTAAAACGATGCGTGTCGTACGACTCGTGAGTGTTTTTCGTTTCCAACGTATCGTGCATGTCCCTCGGTCGTGTCCCCCCAAAGCGTGTCGTGTCCCGTATTTTGTTCGTCCGTGTCGTGAGTTTGAACTGATTATTTTATGTAAAATGACGTGCGATTTCGATCGTTTTCATTTTGTCGTGGGTTCTTTCATATCTCTTCACGTGCTGTCGGGGTTTTCATGCGTGACGTGCGTTTCCGGGCTGTCGTGCTTGCCGTGCCTGTAGTGTTTACATGGGTGTCCTTGATTCGTCGTGTTGTTTTTGTCGAACGTGTCTTTGGGGACGTGCGTTTTGTGTGTGTCGTGCTTGTCGTGCGTGACGTGCGTGTCTTTGTGTGTGTCTTGGGTTTTGTGCATCTTTGGGACGCGTCGTCGAATCGTGCGTTTTTTCGTTTATGTCGTGTCTTTTCGTGTTTGTCTTGTAAGTCGTGTATGGGCGCGTTGGTGGATGAAGGCCCTTTGGCCGCTGAGATGACTGAGTCAAAGGGCCTCAAGAAACCATTCTTGATTAAACCGGAATGGTCATATTGAAGGGGTAGACGCTTTTATAAAGTAAATCTTTTTTTTTTCCCAGTGAGATCTGGGAAATTTATTCTTTTGGGTATCTTGGAAGTCCCCATGAGGGAAAACAAGATGGTTTTAAACCCCTTCACCCGGGTTCCCCCAAAGTTTTTTGGCTCCTTTCCAAAAAAAGGGGTAACCACCCTCCCTCTGACAGATTTTCTGGTCACCAAAATAAAAAGTCTCGTTTTTGGGCAACTTGTCATTTTCATATCGCGAATTTCTCTTCCACCAGTTCATTCCCCCCTCGGGTTTTGGGTTGTGATTATCCTTTAGTGTTCGCCCTTCCCCACGCCCGTTGGGGCCTTGAACATGTTCTTCATTTTGACTGTTGTGGGATTCCCTGGTTGTGAAAAGTTTCTGAAACTGAGCATGCGCTGTATTTTGGGGGAAAATGAGGGAAAATTGCTCTATTCGCCAAACCCCATTTTCGTTCAAACTACCTGTAACCAGGGGCAAACAAATTTGAAACAACTGGAGATGTATCCCGATGCAGTGGATTCTCTATGCGGGCCCCCGCTCTGCTGTGATCCGCCTTTTTTTAAAACCCTTGACCAGCGGGGGTCTCATCCGCAAATCAAACCCCGGGTCCCGTCTTTTGCGTAAAAATGGCACCTACCTAACACCGATGGTGTTTGGCCCCGCCCCCTTTTCTATAATGGCCGCCCGTGCAGACGGCGAATTTTCCGTGTAATCTGAGGGTGAGGGGGTATTCCCCCGAAATAACCATTTTCTGTTACTATTGGGAAACGCCGATCCCAGCAATACATTTTTTTAGATATTAGAAACTTGTTGGATCATGTATTTTTTTAAGAAGGTTTTATGATGAGTAGCTATAGTTATTGCTCTCCAATTTTTGTTTAATTTTTTACAGTATACTTCCCGAGTGAGGGAATTTTTAAAAATGAATAGTAAATTTTTATTTAATTACTAGTGTACTTAAACAACATGGGAGTCTCTCATCGGTTTTCCATGAAATTTAAAACATGTTTGTACCACCACAGCTTCTGGTTTGTCTGCCAAGGGGCTTTTTTTTTAATTAAAAAAGAAGGGGAAAAATAGTCTACTACCCTTTTTTTTACATGTAGAAAGGGATCAATAAATACCAACTTTTTTTACATTATGTCGGGAAAGGATCAATAGTCTAAAATGAAACTTTTTTCATTATGTCGAAGGGGATCAATAATCCCCATGCCAACTTTTTTTTTGGAAAGTCGGGGGATCAATAATCACCCAAAAAAAACGATACTTATATCAAAAAACGTTAATGTCACATACCAACTTTTTACCCCTTTATCGAATGAATCAATGGTTCATACCAACGATACAAAGTTTGGGAAAATCAAGTCTATGTGACAACTTTTTATACATTTAAAAGGAAAAAGATCACTGTGATACCAGGATAACAAAGGGAAAAAAATGCTGTGCCAATCAAATTTTTACCACACTACAACCATTGCCATTAAACAGTATTCTTAAAAAAAATTTTTCTACTACTGATTTTGCTCCTTTACTTTTTGGGGAAAGAAAAAGGGTTGCTGAACATTCTTGAAAATTCCCGATTTTTTTATTTATTGTTGGGAAAATGTTTTTAACCCAGACAATAAAAAAATTTTTCTATTTTAAAGGGTCCACAGAAAATATACAGTACCTTTTTTGAAAATTTCCCCCATGTAACTGGGGAATTTTAAATTGATTCCAAACTCCTTTTTTCTTTTTGTGGGTAAAAATTTTCTTCTTCCCGATGATTGAGGACAGATCAGGTTCAATTTAATATGTCATAAATCCAAAAAACTTAAGGTTTTTCCCCCTTTTGGTTATTGCTATACCATTTTTTTATCTGGGTTTTTACCAGTGCAACTGTTCAGGGGAGAATTTGAGTTTTTTTCCCAAAAATTTTATTTTGGTGGATGAAAATAATTTACTTAGATTATCTTCCATTGATGTAAGGGCAACAGTTGGGGCTCTTCTAAATCTTTTTATGATTTCTTGTTAAATTAACTTAAAAAGCCATACATAATTTTAATCGTAATTTGATATACATTTTTTGGGAAAATCATTTCTGGGGGATCGTTATTTTGTTGTTATGTTTACAAAACCTTTTTTCAACGGGTTAAATTCTTTTCTGAAGAACACATTTTAAAATTTAACCAAAATTTTCCCTATAATTTTAATCTAATTTGATCTTTTTGGTAAATCCCTTCTAATTAAGGGATCGTTATTTTTTTGTTATGTTTACAACACTGACAACAGTTCTGTTTACTGAACAAGGTAGAAAATTTAAAAAATTTTTAATTTATAATTACAATCATTTTTTTGATCACGTTTTGGTACACAGCACTTCTGGCATCTTATTTTTTTTTTTATGTTTTTCTAAAGAATCCCTTTGAGTCCCTATTTTACTAAAAAAAATCCATATATTTACTAAACACTTTGAATAATGCCTCACCCTCCATCTTGAAAAAAATTGCCCGAAGGCCAGAAATTTGATAAACCGGTTGACCCATCGTTACCCCCACCTGGTTTGACCGCCAATGAAGAATTAACCCCTTGTGGGCGCTGTCATTTACATTTAAATACGGTAAGAATTATTGTTTGTCCCTTACCTTTATTGTTCCGGGCCCCCTGTTTTTGTGAAAATTTACATTTTCACAGTTAACGCGATTTCGACGGGGGTGAAAATGTCTTTGCATTTTTTTGTCTGCCCCCAAAAAAACCCGGACCAAAAGTGTGCTATTTTTTATCTAAAAAGAACAGGTTTGGAAACAATAAAACCCTGCATGTGATCTTTATTTCAGGTCAGGCCCCCTGCCGGTATTCTTTAAAGGGAAAAATTTTTGGTTCTTCTTCTTCTTTTGTTCGTTCCACGACCAATTTAAACCACTCTTTGTATTATGTTTGATCTTTGCCAAAAACATGTTCGTTGCACATTGGTTTGGTGGCCCCCAAAAACATGAAATTCTACACCCTTTGGGCTGTGCTCCATTTTAGCCCCAAAACCCCATTAGTCGCCTTTTGACATGCGTGGGAGTAACAGTGGGTTTTTTCTTTTTCCCCAAAATTTTGGGGCCCCGGGGCCAAACCGGGCGTTTCCCGGTTTTTCAAGATTGTCATTCTTTCCGGCAGCATAGATTTTACCTTTTCCGGTCGATGCTCGGTCCCCGGGGTTTCCCTTGCTGCATATGTTGTAACCCTCTCTTTCCTTGGTTGCCATTCATTTGTGAAACCCCTCATCGACATGAGGGAAAGGAATGCTTGTTTTTTAAATTTAAAAATTTTTTACTGGGAAGGGAGGCCTTCCACACTAAAAATGAATTCTTTTTTGGTTAGGATCGGGTAACCAAAAACCAAAAAAAAGAAATTGACTTTCCCTTTTTCTAAATAATCCCAGGTTTTTTCATTTTTTGGGTGCGTTAGAGGTCTTTATGATATTTTTGATCCCCAAATTTAAAGTGCCCTTTCCGCGTCATGAATAATCCATTGGTTTTCCTAATTCGTCGGTTCCTAAATCCCCTCCCCTTACTTTTGATTCAAATATCTTGGGAAATGCCGGGAAAACTGGATTTTGTTTGATTGATTTCCCTTCGACAAAAATTTCAATTCAGGTGATGAACAGTTTTGGGGTTGCCTACATTAGCGACCCCCATTTCATTTATGCGGGGGAGGTTGCCTTTTTTGGTGGTACGGCTTTTTTCTTCCCAATTAGTTCCCCAGGGAAAAATTTCACAGTTGTTGGCATTTCGTGTGATTTTCATTGGCACAAGGAACCGGAGCAATTTGGGGGGCCCCTTGCAGTGAAAATTGGAACCGTAAATGAACTTGAACCCCGTTCTTAGTCGTTTTTTTTAAAAAAATTGATTTCTAATCATTTTTTTGGGAAACGAAACATTAATTGTCTAATTCATCTAAAGATAAGTAGACTTGGGGCTTTGTGTGAAAGTTCATGTATTAATTTTTCAACAAGCTATTTCTAAAAAATCTTAATGTCCAAATGACATAGACACAAAAACATAGTTGATGTTTTAGTATTTTTCAATATGGGTTCTTTGGAAAAACCATTAATCCACCTTGGTTAGGTTGCCAATACTTTTTGGTTTTTTGGATCACCTACTTTATATGCGGTCGGTTCCGACTATAGTTCTTCCAATACCTGTCTCGATTTTTTTATCTGGCAATACACCAAACATGGGAAACAAAAACATCTCATCAAGGTCTGCGGCGTTTATACATTTCAAATAAAAAATTACATAAAGGAAAAAACCGGAACATCAAAAAAATTCCAAAAAACTCAGGAATTTGACAGGGATGTGTGCTCTCCCCCCTGATGTTTATAACAACATGGACAACACAAATGAAAAAGGAATGAAAGGGAAAAAAATAATATTTTTAGAAAATTTTTTTTGCGGATGACCCAAATATTGATTCGGAAAAAAAGAATCTCTCAGAACCATTTTGAGCTTGTGATCAAGGGTGAAATTAAAAAAAATAAATATAATGGAAAACAGAGACGTGGTGTAGCCCAAAAAAGGGGAAAAAAAAAACAATAAAAATCCAAAAACCGGGAAAAAAACAAACAATTTAAAACCAAATGCCAAAATAATTTTTACGCGAAAGGAAGTATCGATAGGAAATCGGCAATCGTTGCACAAAAAACTAACCAGGTATAGGACATTAACATCACTGTTGTCACATAAAAAATACCCTTTAAAAACTAAACAAATCTCATAAAAAATTTCTGGCCCCCCCACTATTTCCAGTGTTAAAAAATGACCAAAAAAAGCTAAAAGCGGGAAAATTAACTTTAAATTATTCCCTTGAAGAAACCAAATTAAATTAAAAAAAAAATTAAAAAAAAATCAGAAGAAGGGGGGGATTAAAAAATCTGCAAAAGTAAAAAAAAAGTTTTGACTTCCCCGACTAAAACAACTGTTTTGGTGACAAAGGTTTGCGCCGCGGGTCACCGTTTTAAGGGATTTTTTTGGGCATTACTTTTGGGCGACAAAGGGGGCATCGTCAGCGAAAAAAAGGTTCCGGGGAAAATTTCCGTTTTTTTGTTCTCCTCTTGCCCCCCCAAGTTGGGGAACCATCAGTATAGTGGGATTAAAACACCGAACAGCGTCCCCAAAGGGGTGGTTAAAAACTCGATGAAATGCTGGCAAACACCCGGGGGGTGGGCCTCCAAGGGGCCCTCGGCCGGGCCCAGACAGCCCAGCACCCCACCAAAAAATGAAATAAAAACCCAAAAAAAAAAACCCGCCCTAAAAAAGGGGGTCACCGAAACAGCCAAAAACCATTTTTTGGGGCCTTTTTAATCCACTAAATGCCCTTTCAGTGCAGCCCCAAAATCCAACACTAAAAGCCCTTATCGGGGCCTGAAAAAGATCAAGACCAAAAATTTCCCTTTTTAGGACAGAACAGGGGGGAATTGTCCAAAACGTCCCCCAGGACAAGTCCCAGGCCACCCTCAAAAAAGAAAAACCAAAACCCTTTAAAATAATAAGAAGACAAAGTCTTGGGTTGAAAGTAACGTGCCTCCGGCCAAAACAATCCCCCACCTAACAAACAAACAATAACCCAAAGGGGTGGGGGCGGAAAAGCCCCTTGGCTTCACTCATTAATCCAAAAATATCAGATTGCCGCCATCGGGAAAATTTTGCTGGCTTTCCCTCAATGTAAGGGGGGACAATCAATTAGGGGCAAAATTTTGGGACCTGGGATTTAAAAAGTAAAAAATTTTTAGGGGCGGATACTAACTTTTGCACATCACTGTTGTTTTGGTGTTGCTCTAACTGCATCGGGTTTTGAACTTTGTGTTATTTAAATTTTCCCCTTTTGGGTAGCACTATATGACAATTATACAGTCGTGTCAAAAACAATCTCCCTCAAAAAGACTTGGCTTCCCGAATCTACTGAAGATGGGGAAAATCTGCTCCATTTGAAAAAAATCACCGAAGAGGATGAAAATGGCCATCCCATCGTGAGGTGGGGGAACTCGTTCAAAAAAGTAAAAATTATAAACTGTTTAAAAATTCTTTTGTGTGACTGAACTAAGGGCAACTGTAGTGCATGGGGGAAAATCTATTTTAAAATTTAAAAAATTTCAAACCCAAAAATTCTTTCCTTGCACTCTGATATAGTACGTACATATAGTTTTATTTAATTGGGATAAGTATCGGGGTATCCTATCATTAAAAAAAGTCATAGTATCCCATCTGATTGATCTGATGATCATCATACACTAGTGAAATTTAGTAATTAAATTATAGGGATCATGGGGCTAGTAAAAATATTTATCAAAATTTTATTCATGAATCATGAACTCCAAAAACTGTGTTTTAAAATAATGACCATAGAAATAAAAAAATTATAGTAAGTAGTGTTGTGTACACCGTTTCCCCCTCAAATTCAGTACAGTACTTTTTAGTAGTAGTACTACTATATTTTTTAAAAGTTTCGGTTTCTTCACTCAAAACTCAACTGTTTAAGCAAGTTATTTGAAAAACGAATAATAGCATTTTGTTTGTAACTTAAACACTCCCCTTTTTATATCTGTAACTCAAGGAACAATAAGTTGAAATTTTAACAAATCAAAACTCACAAAACTATTTTAAAACTATAAGTATAAAGGTTCAAATCAAACTGTGAATTACTGAAATGTCAGTGTGGGAAAAATTTATAATAAAAGGGCACGTTTCATTTTTTTTATTTTTTTCCCCTGGAAAAAACAGGAACAAACAGGGGGGGGCCCCCAAATGCTCACAGAACCCCCCGTTCCCTTTTGGAAAGGGAATATACTAAAACAGGAAAAACCCCAACCCAAATTTCCCCGGCCCCCATTTGTTGGTGAAACTGGGTCTTTTAAATAAAGGGAATTTTTTTCTACCAAAATTTGGGAAACAATAGGATCCTAAGGGTCTAACATCACATGAAAATGTGTCTAGGGAAATTTAGTTTGGAATATCTTTGTGCACTCCGAACATGTCTATAGGGGTTCCAATCTCCTTATTTAAAATCTCCCGAGTTCAGCTGTAATGTGCCTGTTCGATGTTGATTGATGAGCCTTCTCATTTTGCCTATTCTATTCTGGGCCCCTTCAATCCAACTCTTGCAACCTAAAGTTGGGTGGTTGGTTTTTGATCATGGGGTTTTTAACCTTTTTTAATCGCCCCCCCCAGTGAATAATTCCTCCGCCCCCCTTGGGGAAACTATATTTTACATCTATAAATTGAAAAACAAGGACACATTTTTTTTGTTACTTTATTAGAAATAATACCAATATTACTGTATTCCCCGTTTTCGTTGACACAATTTAAAATTTTTAAAAGTAAATTTTTGGAGCTGAACTAGATGTGATGAAACTAATTTTTTGTGTTTGGGGACATTTTTGTCATCCTAATTTTGAATCTTACATTACTCTATTGACAATCTTTTTTAGTTTCTTTGTAAATGGGCGGTGACCATGATAAATCCTCTTTCAATAAATTGGTGATGGGGGTACAATAAACAACTTCTTACTGCCCCCCATTAGGGGTTGAAAAAATTATTGAATTTCTTTGTAGACACAATTCTTGTATCCATTATTTTAATTTTTTTTTTCAACTCTTCATTTTTTTTAAAATTTTATCAACCCCTGACTCCAAAAAATAATTCTTTATTTTAAATTTTTTGTTTTTTCCCTTTCCCCTCGTCCCATAGACTGGTTTTGGATTTTCTAATAAAAGGGATCTATCAACCACGCCATACAGTTTTCTTGGTTTTTTGTAAAATGACCATCTCTTTCTTCTCATGTCTGTATACGGGCAGTTTTTTGGGCGTCTCTGTCGTCATATTCGTCCCAAACCCACAGGGCATAAAATTGTTTGTTCCTATCTTGGGTTATTCTGTTTCCATTCTGTTGTGCCCCTTCGGGGTAGTATGATAATTTGGGCTCTTCTTTGCGGGTTTTTAATATCCATCATTCTTGTTGTTTTTTGGGGTGTTATTTTTTCCCCCTTTGTTGTGTGGGTTTCCCCCTGGCGATGGTTTTTGCCCTTTTTCCTGGGTGGAAATTTTTCATCTTGGGGCATCCCTTCTCCCACTTTCCCGTCTGTCGGGATCTTCATTCCCCTTGGGTTGCAGTGGGGTATCCCCTGGATTAAATCCTCTGGGGAAACTTGGGCCAACGGGGGTATGGTTTTACCTGAGATCCCAGTTTTTGTGTTTTTCCCTTTCAGATTTCACTGCTGGATAGCAGACAAAAACACCATTTTTCCCCTGTATTTGTTTCATATTTTTGGGGCCATTTTGCAGCTGCATTGAGGGGATCCCGCTCTGAAGCCTGAATGACCAGGAGGAATGTACTGGTTGGTTGTATGTGTCTTGGTTGAGCCAGTGCCAATATTGGGTCTGCGTGGCAAGCTCTTTGGAGTTGCCATAAGCTACTCCTTTTTAATCTGCCCTACGTAGCTGTTTATTTGGGGTACATTGGATGGTTCATCAGTCTCTTGTTCCGTCTGTCCTCCATTGGTTGAAGTCCTATGGCTGTTTCCAGTATTTCTATGGGGGTAGACTTATGGTTTCAGTGATGATCCGTGCCTTATAACACTCGCAGCTTTATGAAGTTTGTCTTGGAGATTATGACCCAGACTCTATGCCATACTAGCGTACTGGTCAAACTCTCCCAGAGTAAACCCGTTTCGAATGCTACAACTGGCATTCTTGTTGGTGCCTGCTAATTTGTTCTCGATCCCCAGTCTCTTCTTTTCTTTTTCTCTAGATTTATCTGTTTTCCACGTCCGCCTGCTGTCCATCATGATTCCTATATATTTGGACATTAGTCCATTGAAGTAGGTGGTCATTGAACTTGAGTTTGAGCATTTGAATCGGCTACATTAGGCGACGCCATATGCATTTTATGCGAACAGGTTGCTTTTTGTGGTGTACACGGCTGTTTCATTCTGGAATTAGTTCACACGGAAACATTTCACAGTTGTTAGCATTTCGTGTGATTTTCATTGGCACAGGAGCGGAGCAATTATGGGGTGACCCGTTGCAGTGAAGTTGAACCGTACTTATGAACTTTGAGCATTTGTTTCTTCTTGGATAGGCTTGAAGACTGAAGGACTTTCATTTATAAAGGGCAGTCAAGACCTGGTCTATTTTTCTAGCTTTTAAATTGCATCTTGCATCCTTGAGGTGGCTACTGCTATTGATTCTTCTCGTGTCCACAGTGCCAGATCATCAGAGTAGATTGCACCATGCACTCTGTTAGATTTCTTCAAAATCATTTATAAAAACTAGAAGTAGCGTGGGTGGCAGGACCTCTCCTTGGTAACAGCTTGTTGGATGATTGCCGTCCTGCTATGTTTTATTTAGTCCTATACTTTGGCTGTTCTATTTACAGATAGTGACATATCCAGATATACATGCGCCTTTTGATTCTGAGTTTGAGCAGTTTGATTTTCAATTCCTCTCTCCAGACCCTGTCCAAATCCTTCCATGTCAACCCATACCGTTAGTGTATGTTTTTTTCTTGAAATCCATTTTTGATCTCCCGTGCAATGTAAGTTACTTGGTCTTCTGTTGATCCATGCTGACTGAATCCCCTCTGCTGTAGTAGTATCAATTGTTTTTGCTCCAGTTGCTACATGAGTCTTCTATTGAGAAGCCTCTTCATCACTTTTCCAACACTCCTAAAGAGGCTAAGTGGTCTCATGATTGCTTGGATCGAATCTGTATTTTCCTTGTTTTAGCTTGGGCACTGCGATAGCTTCTTTCCATTCATTGGGTATTTCTTCGACTTTCCAGCTCGCATTCAAAACTTTTAGCAGCTTTTTCTTGACTTTCTTGCCTAGGTTAATGAGCATCTCATTTGTGATGCCATCCTTTCCTGATGACTTTTTAAGGTTAAGACCCTGGAGTGCTTCTTCAACTCACCTCTGTCCATGTTTAGACGTCTTGTCTCTTCATCTCTGCCTTGCGACTTTCTTGACTGCTCTCCTATATTTGCGAGGCTGCCTTGAGTGCTATGTAGCTGTCTATGCTCTGCTCAGTTTCTACTTTTTCTCTGGCCTGACTCACTTTCTCTTCAACATTTTGGACCTCTTCTGACCAATAAGATTTGTAGTCTCTTCTTGCACTTCTAGGAATTGATTCTCTTGCCCTCAAAATGGATATGTTAAGTAGGTATGTCATGTTCCTTATCTTTTTGGTGTGTATTTATGGGGTCACAGTAGATGTCGCTGAGCCTCGCAAACTGTGCAAAGTCAATTCTTTTGTAGTTCCACTGGGTCATTATTTTTTGGACTTGGGTGAAATACCTAATCTTCAAGGAGATCTTGACAGGTTTGTGGTCACTGTCTCCTAGCTGTTCCATGAAGGTTCGATTCAAATTGTGGGCTATCCCACGGTGGCAAGACGAGGTCTTTGGGATATATTTTCTGTCTTCTAGAGTAGAAGGTTGATATGCCATCGAGTCCATTCCTGAGCTGCAGGTTATCTATTTCCCTGCTCTACCCCTCCCTTTTTTTACAGTAGTGTCTTTGTATCCCCACCCTTTCTGAGTGACTTAATATCTCCCTACTAGAGAATTTATATTGGTCAGTGTCATGGTTTCCAGCATAAGAGCCCTGTTAGATATCTACAAAAATGTCAATTCCTATGATTTCAGCTTTCCCATTTGTGCTGACTTATATCTGTTTCATGGTGTATTTGTTGCTCACGCGTATGAGTCCACCCCTCTCTCCCCCGTGTGCCGTACCTGTATAACTGATAACCTCGGACAGAGAATCTGTGTGTGTGGGGGTGTTTGATGTGTGATTCCCGAATACATGCAAGGCATATTTTCACTGCTAGGCCTGAATTTTTTATGTAAATGTCCTCAGCGTTCCCGCCCGGTTATATTGAACTCCTGACTATGGTGGATTTTGATCTGCAATATTTTCCTGCCTCTAATTTGCACGACTACATTTGGGAGTTTTTTTTCAAATATGAATTCAACTGGCTGTAGCGTCCAACCATTGCCAGAGCACCATTGGCAGACAAGATTTTTCAACGAATTCTTTTTTCTTAAAAATGATATTCCAATATGTCAAATATATATTTTTCTTTATTGTCCGTTTCTAATGTTCTTGCAAATAATAGTTCTTGACAAATGTTTTAATCTTTATAAAGCTTACTAGAAGTAAATACTCATTTGTTTGTAAAGAAGAGCTCAAGTTATAAAAAAGCTTCAAAGTAGTCAAAACATCATTTAGAATTCATCTCTACACTATGTTATTTCTCAATGAGACTTAAAAATAATTTCAGACCGCGGCATATGCAGTACAGAACGCATAACCTCACACACCGCTGGAATTATCAATTCTTCGCCAATAGTGTGCGGTTTTCAGATTTAGCAATAAGTAAGGAAATGTTGTATGAAGAGGTAACCCATCATTTTCTTGTTTTGCTGCCTGAACCTACCAGCCAAAGTTGGACATCTCGAATGATGACCTCTAATCTTGAACATAAGATACATTTTCATCTTTTCTGCCAGGATACATTTTGCTTACATGCTCTTCTAATCATGATGGTTTCATAGCTTTATGTGAAAATATCTTGTGGAAAATTCAGACACATTGGTAATGTCTTGTTTGTGGGTGATTGAATAAAACCTATTTAAAAAATACTCGATATCATGAGTGTCTGGTTCTTCTTTGATTCCGACATAACCTGGTACAACATGCATATATTCTGTCTATTGCACTATTAATCGTTGCGTGTGGGCAGGACTCACGTGAATTTTCAGCAGGGCGGCGGATGGTCCCCACGCCCCAAAATGTACTTTCAGCCCAGCCCCGTTGGAACCTATGGTTTAGATGAAAGCCCTCTTTGTGGCTGACTGTATGAAAGGGTCAGAATATCAGCTCTGTCCATTGGCTGACCTGGTTTGCAACAGAGCCAGACTGCTCTCTCATTGCCATCGGCACCCATGTGCCTCGGAACAAAGATGAATATAATTATGCGAGTTTCTGACACTTGTTAGTCCATTGTCTGCTCACCAGACCACTTTTTGAATTATACTCAATGAATCACTCAGAAAGCACACATTAGTGTGAGTTTTTGGGGCTTCAGCCAGATTAGTGCCTTAGTCACCGCCAGTACTTCCATTGTCATGCTACTTGTCATACTAAATCGTCACTGGCTTCTCCTTGATCTTTTGCCATGTGAGCATGTAGACAAGACCCATGCTGGTTTTTGGTGGCAAACTACAGATCCCTCCATATAAATAACGGCATCACTATCATTACAGTTTCATTAATGACATGCCACATTCATCCACCGCCACATGATTTCTCTCTCAGCATTTGTCAAATTTGATGGTTGTTGAAAAGGTGTTTTTTAATATTGAAGGCGCCGATATCCTATCAACTGAGTCAATATTTGTGTCGGTCGGTCAATATTTAGTCAAAACTATGTCTGCAGCGTGGCCAACTGTCGTGTCCCACTTCAACAGATTTCCACTTTTTCCCGATCCAGAAGCATTGAGCTTTCGCGCGGTGCCATGGACATCGTAACCCTTCGGTTCTGTGCCACGAACACTGTAAATCTGGTTTTCTCAGCCCGCTGGATTAAACCACACTCACAGAGGCCTTGTCACCCGTTGCCCAGCGGCTACAAACACGCTGGATGGGCGGGCATTTCCTTTTAAGCTGTGCACCTCGTGCAATATATGATCATATTTAGCACTTATTTTGAGATTCACTCCAGCTCTAGCTACCTATATTCTCTCTCTCACGATCACCCGCTATTAATTCAGGCGTAAGTTAGACGCCTGGTATTGTCTTGACTGATTTTGCGTGGACCTATATTACCATTTTACAGGCATCCCCCAACCATATGGACAGCCACGCGACTTCCGAGTACTTGAAGCTTAGATCCTTCAAGAGTGATCGTTGCAGGAGACCCAATGTTCTTACAACTCTTTCTCGGACAGGTTTTGTGAGGCATATTGGTGCCTTCTCTACGCTTTCTGCCTTTGGTGAGGTCGTTCCATACGTAGCGTAAGATAACCACTCCTAATGATCTCCTCAAAGATTGCAACAACTGGAGAGGGATCACCCTATTATCAGTAATGACCAAGACTTTCTGCAAAATCATTCTTAATAGAATCAAGGGCATGGACACAACCCCGAGAGAAGAACAAGCTGGTTTTAGACTTGGGAGAAGCTGCTTAGACCAAATAATTACCCTACAACTAATTTTGGAGGAACATATTGAGAAGCAACAACCACTTATACTAAATTTCATGCCTTATTAAGTAGAAACAACCAATATATGCAAAGAAAAACAGACAACTTGTCATCTATAGCATCAAAAATTGGACTGCAGATAAGCTATGAAAAACAAATATAATGAAGACACCTATGGCAAATAATGCAGATATCACACTGGAAACTAAAATGATAAAAATAACAGAGCAGTTCACCTATTTGGGTAGCAATTTTGATTGCACAGGAAATGTTAAAAGAAATTATGATACAAATTGGCAAAGCAACATCAGCTTTGTCTAAATAAAACTTTGTCTTTGGCAAAAGACTTTGTCTTTGGCAAAAGTCTAAATAAAATATGGAACTGCAAGTTATATAGTATTAAAACTAAATTACGAATTTTCAATTCAAATGTTGTATCAATCCTAACATATGCCAGTGAGAGTTGGAAAATGACTAAAGATATGAAAAGCAAGTTGAATGCATTTGAAAATAGATGTCTGCGAAAAATAATGAATATATTCATTAGTTATATATTTACTAGATTTTCATTGTTTCTCTTCCGTTCTATTTCTAGTTTTTATGTGTGTTTTTGTGTTACATTTATTTCGTTATTCATTTTTATTCCCAGATTTTCATTAGAAACGTTTGTATTTGGTCGTCCATTTGTTCTTTTAAAATTTGTCCTCCTGTTGTTAGCTTTGATAAAGGCCTTGTTGGTCGAAACGTTGCTGTATTTTGTTATTGTTTTTTTAATTTGTAAAACTACAGTACTTTGTGATTACGTGTTTTACCTAAATAAGTAAATCTCAAATTTTTTATCTTTTTAAAATTCCAATTGATACCCATTTTCCATGATTTTTTAATTTGTTTTCCTTTTTCCCAACGATCATAGATACTTTTGTCTATTTTCTTTCCCCTACTTTTTGTTTCTATAACGGGCTATCTCTCAAAACCAAATCTTCTAGTTGACTTTTTTCTAAATCGTTCAGTTCCTCTGCAACTTTTTATCCCCCGTAAAATACCTCCAAACAATAGGGAGTAGAATACCCTTTTTACTCCGGTTTCAAATCCATTGTGCCCAAACCCCAGTCAACACCTGTAAACCTTATAGAGGTCAATGTTTTTATTTTGTCTGATAACCCATACATCTCAGTATTCCGATTCTCTTGACTATCAAACTTTTTAAAATCATAAAAATCTAGTATAAATGTTGCTCTTTTAATATTTTCCCCAAAATTGCTGTTGGGTAATTATTTGGTCTAACTTCTGGTCTAAACAGCTTTTCTTCTCCCCAGGGTTTTTCCCCCTGTTTTGATTCTTTTAAAAATGATTTTCAAAAAATCTTGGTCATTACTGTAATAGGGTGATCCTCTCCGTTTTCAATCTTAATATTTTTTGGGATTTAAATTATACCCTTTTTCCATTGATCTGGACAGTTTTTTCCCCATCTTTTTTAAATAGTTCTTGCACTAATGGGTTGTATCACCCCGCTTTGACATTTCTGCATAATTTGTATACCGCCCTTATTGTTTTCAAGGGGGGTTCCTCGATCTGCTCACTTATCATTTCTTGTTTTGGTAGGGGGTGTTTCTTCTTTCTCTTTGTCAAACTTGGTAGTACTGGTGGATCGGTCTAAAAAAATTTTTTAAAAATTTTTGAATCTTTTTTTTCTGCTCGGTATCTGATTTTAGAACTTTATCTTTCTCTTTATTGGCCCCCCTTTGAAACAAAAATTCCATAAGTTGTTTTTTTTATTTTTACATTTTTTTTCCCGTCTTCTTCCCCTTTCCCCTTCTTAGCAGGAAAATTGAAAATGTCTTTTTTCTCTTCTAAAGCTCTTTTCACTTCCTTTTTTTAGTCTATATTCCTCTTTTTAAAAATTTTTTCTGTGCATCTTGGGATTAATTCCTAGTTTCTCTCTTCTTTCTTTAATACATTTCCAGGTGTGCCCTCGGGTTTTTTTTTTTCGTCTTTAATTTTTTTTAAAATAATGGTGTGGATTTTATTGGGGACTTCAAATAAACTACCCAAAAAAATGGGTTTTCAAAATGGGGGTCTATCTTTGGTAACATCCTTGGGGGCAATTTTCGAACAGTATAAAATGCAATCTCCTTCTCCGGTACATGGTCAGAATAATTCAACATTCGTGACACTATCAGAAAATCATTGTCCTGTCCAGGCAATGAAAGGCCGGGGGTTAAATAAACCCGAATCCAAAAATGGGAGTGGAAAAGGGATGGAAAACTGCATCATGGCATAATATCTGATGTTTTGTGTGGTGTTTTTTGGGGTTTTGATTCCAAAAAATTCACACAAAATGGGGATTTAGAGTAAATGAATAGGTTAAATCTTTATGAAATTTTAAAAAGGCAAATCCTAGGGATATCATAATGCAAAAGTTATCAAATATCTATGATAAATGGATGGTTCATAGTTCTTTGGTTCAACTTCCTGGGGGTCACCATTTTGTTCCCCTGCCAATGAAAATCACCCCAAAACCCCCTTTTTGAAAAATTTCCTTTTGAACTAATTCCCAGAAAAAAACAAAGCGCCACCCAAAAAACACCTGCACCGCTAATACTGGCGTCCCCAATGTACAACAAAACTTTCATCCTAAAACAATTCTTGTGAAGAAAATCAATCAGCAAATCCGCTCTGCCTTAAAAAAACTGCTCGCAATTGGCTTTTGTCATAACGCTTCCGCCATTTTCTGAATACACCACAACAGTTAACACAGAAAAAGCATTCCATGTAACAGTCCGCTCGGTTTTCAACCCTAAAATCATAGCTCAAAACAAACGAAAAAAAAAATGGGGGAAGGGCCATCATATGTATTCCTATTGTTTGGTAACCCGAACAGCAAGGGAAAATAGGTCCCTTTGTCCCTGACCCCGATTCTCGAAAAATTTGGGTTTTAACTGCAAAAATTTGAGTGAAAATTCTGAATGGGGAACAAGGGGGGAAAATAAGTTTGTCTTGGGCTAAAAAACCCATCTGTAAAAACACATAACGTTGAAACCAACAAACACTTCAATCCGGTATCAAAGGGCCACCAAAAAAATTTCTTTTTGGGCTGGAAATGGTGAAAGAAGCGGCCACTGTCCCAGGACAAGTTCTGAATGCCAAAAAACCCAATTTAATTCTGGGAATTAAACGTGTAAAAAGAATAACATCATAAAGAAGATATAATTTTATTTTGGGATTAGAGAGGTAACCAAAAAAAAAAATACACTATAACAGGGAAACAGTTCTCTTTTTTTGGGGGAAAATTTAAACATATAAATGGTAAATCATCTTTAACCCCCCAG
>JADZMA010000316.1:0-37599 GCA_020796225.1 Arion vulgaris
TGGGGGCAAATAAATATAAATCACAAATCACACATAGTGGTTAAAATTGGTCGATACGGAGGTTGAAGAAGAAGAAGAAGAAAGGAGTTGGTATTCATTTCTCTGTGTCTCTTTATCCTATTTCTCTGTGTCTCTTTATCCTATTTCTCTGTGTCTCTTTATCCTATTTCTGTGTCTCTTTATCCTATTTCTGTGTTCTTTATCCTATTTCTCTGTGTCTCTTTATCTTATTTCTCTGTGTCTCTTTATCCCATTTCTGCATTCATAACATTTTTTTTTCAATATGGCTTACTGTTGTAGATGATACCAAGGGAAATCTTGTCAGATGACCAAATCATTTAATATATTGTTCTTTTATGAATTATTGAATTACTGGTTTCATTCGTAGTCTGCTTCGAATTTCATCATTTATAATTTTTTCTTTCACCGTTGTTCCTGTAGCTCTTCTAAGATATCTCATCTATGTTGTTATGATCTCACGCTAATAAAGTGCTGTGAGCGATCATGTTTAACATTGATAGCATACTGTTGACAAAAAATAATTATGTTGAGATTTGCTTTAATACTCACAAGTATCTTTTTATGTGTCAGGAGTGGTTTTAGTTGTCCAATTATATGGATTGTTTTTTGATTTATCTATCCATTTTTCCATTTCTCTATCCATTTATCCATTTTTCCATTTCTCTATCCATTTATCTATCGCCGTATGTTGATTTATCTATCCATTTTTCCGTTTGTACTGAAAATTAATATTTGAACTCATTTATTTTTGTGATTACTGTTTTTTAAAATAGTTTTTATTTAAAGCGTCGCCTGAGTGGTTACCGGGGCCCAAATTTGGGTTGTAAAGAATAGAACCACTGTTACCTTCTACGCATGTCGTAAGAGGCAATAAGGAGGTTTGGCTGAAATCGGATGCACGTGTCCTAAACGTGTACAAGTCTATGCGTTTAGGGCCTACCAAACCAATGTGCAACGTATACACGTTCTTGGCAAAGATAAAAAAAATCACAAAGAGTGATTAAAATTGGTCGTAAAGAACGAACGCAAAGAAGAAGAAGATTTAAAGCGTTTCTGCCTGCCTACCTACCACAAGTGTCTCTGTCTTATCAGTGCTTACGTTCATATTACATTTTTCATCCTTGATATTAACTTGAGTTAGATATTTCTGTAAGGATTCTACGGGTTTTTTAATCTCATATAAAACAAACAAGCAAAATTTTAAAAAAGTTGAATCTAGGCAATGATTAGGAGGTAACTTACAACACACAAAACAACAGTTATTGAAATATGGTAAATTAAGTACAGCTATAAATGTATACTAGTAAATGTACAGCAGTGTATTAAAAACAGTGGATCCTGAGCTTTCAATTAATAAGAAATCTAGAACGATCAATTCCTAACTACGTTTATCGGATCAATTTAGCGAAGTGAATGTCAGTAAGCAATATTTTAATAGTTGTTTTCCCATATTTCGTGATCAATTTAGCGAAGTGAATGTCGGTAAGCAATGTTTTAATAGTTGTTCGGCATATTTCGCGATGAATTTAGGAAGTGAATGTCAGTAAGCAATATTTTAATAGTTGTTTTCCCATATTTCGTGATCAATTTAGCGAAGTGAATGTCGGTAAGCAACATTATGATAGTTGCCATCATTTTACCAAACAGTTCATGTCAACAACTTATATATATATATATTGTCCTTATATTGAAGACACTCAGTAATTACTAGTAGTATAAGTAGCAACTTGTACATATATAGTTCAGAATTTAATTGAAAGCTTGAAGTAATTACATGAACTAGGGGGGGAAATAGGATTCAGAATATAGTTTATACTTTCATATTCAGAAACAATATTATACAGCATTGATAGGTGGACATATACGCCCCTGGTGTTCCCCGACAGCGAAAGGAAATTCCGAGATTCGAGACCGGCTTAGGTCAACATTTTTGACGTGCACACAATACGTTGCTGGACTATAACAAACCATGATTCTTTACTTGGTGATCTAACTTACAAGTATCTCTGAAGTCAGTAAGACTGCTAAATGGGGAGAGACACAGGAGATAAGGAAATAAAGCCTTCACACAAACATCATTCTGTTAAAAAATTGTCATGACTAGGCCTGAATTAATAATGGGTGAAGGTAGGAAAAATATTCGAGCTTGACAAAATGTACCATCAGAGAAATTCACGGACGACATTAAGGATACATCAACGTGATCCTTTGACGTGAAGATGCCAGATAGATCTGAAAGGGCAATGTAATATTATTTCTTCTTGAAAAACGTAATAGATAGTCACAAGAATACTGCTCACACTTAGGAATACAGGTTTGATACATTATTTGCTTCTCAAAACATGCAGAGATTGAGGCATCTTTTACCTTGAAAAGCAGGCAAAGATTGAGGCATCTTTAGCCTTGCCAAAGATTATATATATATTAAGGCATTATATCTTAGAAGGGAATGCAGAGATTTATACATCATAAGCCTCGAATTGAATGCTGAGATTGAGGTAAGGGGACTTAGTCCTGAATTTCCTTTGTCGGGAAGACGGGATGAAAACGGGACGTTTTACTGGGCTAGGATCCAACCAACACGCCTAACACGTTCCATGCTGAAAGATTCTGAACAACTCAGAAAGCAAGAAGCTATGTTCTGTTAACAGATGACCTACAAGCATACCATGTTCCCTGCTGAAAGATTCTGAACAATTCGAGTCTCCAGAGAGCAAGGAGCTTTTTTTTGTTAACAAATAGAAAGAATACCATGTTCCCTGTTCAAAGATTCTGAACGACTCAGAGAGCAAGGAACTATGTTCTGTTAACAGATAGCCAAACAAACCATTTTCCCTGCTAAAAAATTTGAACAACCGGAGCCTCAGAGAGCAAGAAGAAAATGTTCTGTTAACAGATAGCCAACAACAAAGTTGTAAGAATAGGTCGCTAGATCTTCTTCTTCTTCCTTTTTCTCTTCAATAATCAGCGGCACTTGAGCTGCCCTTCGTCCTGTAAGAGTCGTTTTAATCTGTTAATCATCACCCATCAGGTGCCGTCTCCACATCGAAGGTTGGCTGCAATGAATCCCCAGCATCCTCTATCTTTCGCCTTATGTTGCACACGCCAGACTGAAACCCTGTCCATTTCTTAAATTTTCCCTCCCACTTATCTCTCGGTCTTCCTCTTGCTCTTCCTCCCTCAACTTTCCCTCTAGTAAATGTTTTATCATGGTGTCATGTCTTTTATGTGCCCAAAATACTTTACTTGTCTGAATTTTATTTTTTAATAATTGTTTCTTCATGCCTAGTTTTCCTAAAACTTGTTTATTTGTCTGTTTTTCTGTCCATGAAACTGCCTATTCTTCATATATCCACATCTCAAATGCATCAATTCTGTCTTCTAACTGCTTGTTCATTCTGTTAATACGTTTTGTAAAACTAATATGCTTCGTTTGGTACATAGCTTGACTAGTCTTCACTACTATTTTTGTTAGTATCCATCATTTCTACTGCAATTATTCATCATTGTTGTCACTCTTTGAATACATTCTATTTAATGTGTATTTTTGGGCTGTTTCGTATTGAACCATATTTTTGTGTTCTGTGCTGTTTTGTATCCTTTGTTTGGTAAAGACTTGTAGACACAAATTTTGCGTTAAGCTGTTTTTGTTATTTGTAGCGCTGATTATTAGTACACACATTACATTATTTCATATTTTTGATATTTCACATTTATATCATCATCAAATAGCTTGTCCTGAGCAGAACTTTGTCACTCCAACAGTCCTCCGGAATATCTCTTCATAGCCAGATTTTCCTCTGCAGCCGTCATGTTCAAACCATAAAGTTACATCCTGAATCTATCTTCTCCGTGGTCTTCCTCTTCTTCTTTTGTCGGGATGCCCCCTTCATGATGGTCTTCTCCAGCCTTCGTGTCTTTTTATATGTCCAAAATATCTCAATTTTCTTTCTTATTTGTAGCATCAGCCAGTTTTCTTTGAGTTTTTTTTTTATGTATATATATTTTGTTCTCTGCCCATGTATACGGATGACATAGTGTGCATAAGATAGAAATTTTGTAGCATATGATATAGATGACAACGTCAAACATAAGTCTAAGAAGATCTCATTAAATATGTACATGAGCTCAGTACACAAGAAAGATACAATAATGCAGATTGTAGTGCCACTATTTATATCTAACATCTGTGTGAAATACATGTTGAAAGATTGTAGCACATTGTGTGTGCAAATTAACATAATGTATATATGAACACATGTGTAGACAAGATTGTAGCATAATGTGTGTCAATTAATATACATCTGTGGAACACACATCACATTATGTGCACTTAATATAATGTATTTCAATGTGAGACAAGATGGTAGCATATATTGTGTGTGCACTCATCCTAATGTTTGATATTCAACGAAATATAAGAAATGCAATACAAATGTTTACACATACCTAAACGATATTGATCTGCCAAGATCTGCCAAGTCATGTCAAGTGAGAGATTATACATTAGAGCAATTTTAAATCATGGGTCTACAAATTAACGGATGATTACTAACGATTAAGATGCGAGATCTCCAGAGGGACATAGTGGCAATAGTGTCTGAAACCGTGTGGGAGAGGAGTGGGGGAATAAAAGATAACATTGTATAAGTTCATAAGCCAGATATGTAAAGAGAGATGGAGGGGTGGGGTTGGAGTGGAAGGGGGGTGGAAATGACAACGGGGAATGTATAGTTTTATTTGTGTAATATACTGTATTTAGGTCATGTTCTTAGATCAGACGAAAAGAGACTAAATCAACAAATCCTTTATGGGGGTCACCAGTTGGGAAAAGAAACGTGGAAGACCTAGACACTTTTCGAAAGAACCATCCCACAAGAAAGTAAACTAATGGGATGTAAAACCATACAAGATCTCCAACTGTTAGAAACAAACCGCATCACATGGAGATCTTAAACCTCTGCCCTATGTGCCGCCTTTGGCACGAAAGAAACAAAGTAACTAATTAACTTTATCAGCTTGAACAATTTAAATGAAGAAACCCATAATAATGTTATAAAATGTTGCAGAACAAGAGTTGCCTGGTAATGGGGCACATTTGAACTAAACGACACGATCTAGATTCGAACCCACAACCTTAGAAACACATGGCAAACGTCTTTTAAATTTCTGCCACATAATGCTCATGTATAGACTTCGTAACTGTGAATTTTATTACAGACTTCCATTAATTCTGATATTTTATAGAGTTGCAAATATTGTCTTACATATGTGTTTCTACAAATGTTGTCTTACATATGTATTTCTACAAATATTGTCTTACATATGTGTTTCTAAAAATATTGTCTTACATATGTGTTTCTACAAATATTGTCTTACATATGTGTTTCTACAAATATTGTCTTACATATGTGTTTCTACAAATGTTGTCTTACATATGTGTTTTTACAAATATTGTCTTACAATTGTTTTCAAATGTTCTTACATATGTGTTTCTATAAATATTGTCTTACATATGTGTTTCTACAAATGTTGTCTTACATATGTATTTCTACAAATATTGTCTTACATATGTGTTTCTACAAATATTGTCTTACATATGTGTTTCACAAATGTTGTCTTACAATGTGTTCTACAAATGTTGTCTTACATATGTGTTTCACAAATGCTGTCTTACATATGTGTTTTACAAATATTGTTCATATATGTGTTTCTCAAATATTGTCTTACATATGCGTTTCTACAAATATTGTCTTAAAATGTTTCTACAAATATTGTCTTACATATGTGTTTCTACAAATGTTTTCTTACATATGTGTTTCTACAAATATTGTCTTACATATGTGTTTCTACAAATATTGTCTTACATGTGTATTTCTACAAATGTTTCTTACATATGTGTTTCCACAAATATTGTCTTACATATTTTGTTTCTACAAATATTGTCTTACATATGTGTTTCTACAAATGTTGTCTTACATATGTGTTTCTACAAATATTGTCTTACATATGTGTTTCTACAAATGTTGTCTTACATATGTGTTTCTACAAATATTGTCTTACATATGTGTTTCTACAAATGTTTTCTACATATGTGTTTCTACAAATGTTGTTTAATATGTGTTTCTACAAATGTTGTTACAATGTGTTTCACAAATATTGTCTTACATATGTGTTTTCATGTCTCAACACAACCGTAACGGTAACAAACGAAATGAAACCAGACCAACAAAACAACACCGATAGAAACAACCTTAAATATCGGAACATGGAATGTTCGAACTCTAGCACAAAGTGGTAAACTAGAAAACATCAAGCAAGAAATGACAAGAACAGGACTTAACATATTAGGAATAAGTGAAATGAGATGGATAGGTGCAGGAGAAATGTATTCAGACAACTTTAGAATAATATATTCAGGAGGAAACAATCACACAAAAGGAGTAGGCATAATATTAGACGCCGAGAGAGCAAAAATGGTGAAAGGATTCTGGACAATATCAGAGAGAGTAATGCTATTAAAACTACAGGGTACACCAGTAGATATCAACATCATACAGATATACGCACCAACAACAGATAGCACAGAAGAAGAACTAGATGATTTCTTCAACCAGTTACAAATAGCTATGAAACAGTGCAAGGCTCATGAAGTGACAATTGTAATGGGGGGTGACTTCAATGCTAAGGTAGGCTCTGAAAAGGTAGACGAGACAACTGGAGGATGTGGCCTAGGAGAGAAAAACGATAGGGGGAACACACTTATAGAATGGGCAACAATAAACAACATGATAATTGGCAACACTTGGTTTAAACATCATCCGAGAAGACTATGGACATGGAGAAGTCCAGATAACAACACACACAATCAAATTGACTATATTATGATAAATAAACGATTTCGAAATGGACTACTAAATATAAAAACAAGACCAGGTGCAGATTGTGACAGTGACCATACACTACTGATAGGAAAAGTAAGAATAAAACTGAAGAAGATAAAGAGGGGCGCAAGAAACATCATATCGAACTCCTCAACACTCAAGACTGACACAAAAGTGAAAGACTCATTTAAACGCATTATACAAAACAGATATAACGCTATGGAAAAATAGAAACAATAGAAGAACAATGGCAGATGCTTAAAGAATCAATCCAACAAACGTCAAAGAAACTAACCCACACAACATGTCAACGGATCAAAAAGAAATGGATGACGGAAGACATTTTGGAATTAATGGAAAATAGAAGGAAAAACAAACATAATAAAGCAGAATACGATCGAATCAATAAAGAGATAAGACAAAAATGTAAAACAGCAAAAGAAGAGTGGCTAAATGAAAAATGCAAACAGATCGAAACAGAACACAAAGAAAACCCCAAATCAATATACGAAAACGTAGACAACTTACTTGGCAGACGTAAACGTACAACTACTGGATATTTAAAATCAAAGCAGGGAGATATCATGATGGAAACAGACAAGAAAATAGAAAGATGGACAGAGTACATTAAGGACTTATACAGTGATAACAGACAAGAAATACACATTAATTACAACCATGAAGGACCACAAATACTTCCATCAGAAGTTATCAATGCCATAAGACACACGAAAAAAGGAAAACCCCAGGACCAGACAACATAACAACAGAAGAAATAGAAGCAACAGGCGAATTGGGCATAGGCGTTTTAACAAAATTATTCAATGACATCTACAACACCGGATATGTACCTAAAGATTTACGACAATCCATTTTTATAGCACTACCAAAGAAAGCAGGAACGATAGAATGCGAAGAACACCGCACAATCAGCCTCGTGAGTCACGTAACAAAGCTACTTTTTCAGCATTATTATGAGAAGGGTACGAAACAAAATAAGACCAGAAGTTAAGGAAGAACAATGTGGCTTTGTTGAACGCAGAGGAACAAACAACGCAATATATACAATAAGAACAATAATGGAAAGATCAATAGAAATGAAGTTGGACTTATACCTATGTTTCATAGACTACTCAAAAGCTTTCTTCGATAAAGTAAAACATGGAGAAATAATCAGCATGTTAGAAAATATAAATATTGATGGTAAAGATCTTAGACTGATCAAGAATATGTACTGGCAACAAACCGCAGCCATTAGACTAGAGAGTAAGATTGGAATCTATCAGGCGATACAGTTAGGAGTACGACAAGGTGCGTACTCACCAGACCTTATTCAACTTATATAGTGAAAACATCATGAGATCTATAGAAGAAAAGACAGGAATAGCAGTCGGTGGACAAAATATAAACAACCTAAGGTACGCTGATGACACAATTCTCATGGCTACAAATGAACACGATCTGCAAGACTTGATAGACATACTAGTGAGAGAAAGTGAAAAGAAAGGATTAAGCATGAATATAAAGAAAACAGAGGTTATGGTTGTCTCCAAGAAACAAGAAACACCAACAGTAATATCAAAATAAATAACACAACACTGAAACAAGTCCATCGATTCAAGTATCTAGGAACATTCTTAACACCAGATGGAAGATGTACAACAGAGATTAGGAGTAGAATAGCTCAAACGAAAGCAGCTTTTATGAAAATGAAGAACACACTATGAGTGAACTCACTACTAATGACACTGCGAAAACGAGTACTCCAATGCTATATTGAACCAATTCTTATATATGGCAGCGAATCATGGACACTGAACAAACAATCAACGATCATTGGAAGCCACAGAGATGTGGTTTTACAGAAGAATGTTGAGAATTCCATGGACAGCAAAGAAAACAAACGTGGAGGTTTTAAATCAGGCCTGCACACAAAGAAACCTTATCAAAAGAATAAGAATCCGACAATCAAGGTTCTTCGGGCATATAATGCGAAGAGAAGGTTTAGAACATTTGGTGACATCAGGTAAAATTCAGGGAAGGAGAGATCGTGGAAGACAGAGGGAGAAGTTGTTGGATGGCCTGACATCATGGTTCGACAAAATATCGAAGTCAGAACTGATTACATGCACCAAGCAAAGAGAGTTGTGAGAGACATGATCGCCTACGCCGGCAGGCATGGCACTTGATTGATATGTGTTTCTACAAATATTGTCTTACATATGTGTTTCTACAAATGTTTTCTACATATGTGTTTCTACAAATGCTGTCTTACATATGTGTTTCTACAAATGTTGTCTTACACATGTGTTTCTACAAATATTGTCTTACATATGTGTTTCTACAAATATTGTCTTACATATGTGTTTCTACAAATGTTGTCTTACATATGTGTTTCTACAAATGTTGTCTTACATATGTGTTTCTACAAATATTGTCTTACATATGTGTTTCTACAAATGTTGTCTTACATATGTGTTTCTACAAATGTTGTCTTACATATGTGTTTCTACAAATGTTGTCTTACATATGTGTTTCTATAAATATTGTCTTACATATGTGTTTCTACAAATATTGTCTTACATATGTGTTTTTACAAATATTGTCTTACATATGTGTTTCTACAAATGTTGTCTTACATATGTGTTTCTATAAATATTGTCTTACATGTGTATTTCTACAAATATTGTCTTACATATGTGTTTCTACAAATATTGTCTTACATATGTGTTTCTACAAATATTGTCTTACATGTGTATTTCTACAAATATTGTCTTACATATGTGTTTCTACAAATATTGTCTTACATATGTGTTTCTATAAATGTTGTCTTACATATGTGTTTCTACAAATATTGTCTTACATGTGTATTTCTACAAATATTGTCTTACATATGTGTTTCTACAAATATTGTCTTACATATGTGTTTCTACAAATGTTGTCTTACATATGTGTTTCTACAAATATTGTCTTACATATGTGTTTCTACAAATGTTGTCTTACATATGTGTTTCTACAAATGTTGTCTTACATATGTGTTTCTACAAATGTTGTCTTACATATGTGTTTTAAAATATTGTCTTACATTTTATTTCTACAAATATTGTCTTAATTGTTTACAAATGTTGTCTTAATATGTGTTTTACAAATGTTGTCTTACATATGTGTTTCTACAAATGTTGTCTTACATATGTGTTTCTACAAATATTGTCTTACATATGTGTTTCTACAAATATTGTCTTACATATGTGTTTCTGCAAATGTTTTTTTCATATGTGTTTCTATAAATATAAACTATGAACATTGCTTAAGAATTAATTACAAGATAAGGAAAAGTGTAGCTACTTCTTCAAAAAGATCTGTTTCTGTATATTAATTTTAAAACAATTTTGTCTGGATGCAAACCCTTAATGTAGCAAAATTGAGCTTGAAACACGGGAAACTATATGTTGATCATGAGCTTGAAATTGAAACTATATGTTGATCAGGGGGTGATGAAACATTGAAATATATGTTGATATGAGCTTGAAAATTAAACTATATGTTGACAGAGGGAAAATAAAACCCCATATGTTGATCAGGGGATTTTGAAAATTTGGAAACTATATGTTGATAGGGGGTGAGCTTGAAACATTGGAAACTTTTTTAAAATGTGAGGGGTTTAAACAAGGGAAACTAAAAAGGTCAGGGAAATGAAAAAAAGGAAACATAGGATCAGTGAGTTTGAAACATCCAGAACTATAGAAATCAGACTAATTGAAATCTTTTTATCTTTGATGTATTTGATTGATAAATTTTTTACAGCGCATGTATGTAATATAGAAATTAGTTGACATACTTGTTATTTATATAAAACCCTTTAATAATAATTCCTCTCGTGCCTTAAAATTTTTACATGGGGCCTCAAGAATTTATCCATACCGCTCATCCTGGGCACCTCCTGTCTCCTCCATGGAACAGGTCGATATTTTTTTTCCTCTCTCAGAAAGTTCATTTCGGGTTTTAGGTCGTCCCCTTCGAACCATTTGCATCCCATAACCCTTGACGAGGGATAACCTTTACTCGTTTTTTTATTCGTCTCATCCAACGGGTTTATCGGGTTTATCGGGGTTTTATCAGTGGTCAACTGTGGTTTACAGGGTTTACCCGGTGGTTTATCTGGTTTACTGTTTTATCGGGGATCGGGTTTATCATGTGGTCTATCATGTGGTCTATCATGTGGTCTATCATCTGGTTTATCATGTGATCTATCGGGTTATCATCTGGTTTATCGGGGTTTATCGTGGTTTATCGGGTTATCATGTGGTTTATCGGGTTTATCTGGTTTATCGGGTTTATCATGGGTTTATCATGTGGTTTATCATGGGTTTATCATGTGGTTTATTATCGGGTTCATCATGTTCATCATGGGTTTATCCTTACGTATTAATCAGGGATATCCATTCTCAAAATAGAAACTGATGAATCTCAATTTCTTTGCAACAGAGAAGGTTAGAACAGACACCCGTTAAGAATGTACAATACTAGTTTAACGTTAAGGGCGGGAAAAAACATTTGAACTGATTCAGGCATGAAAGATGGTCAAATGCATAATCCTATCGAAGGCGGGGATTAACTAGTTTTTCCCTGTAAAATGAGCCCTTGTCAGCTTGAAAATCGATAACATATTGAAAAGCCGCTTTAAAACAAAAATAATGTTTAATTAGTTTTAAATTTTATCATAATCATGTTCATCCAACATTGTATTGTAAACCCCTCACAGGTGCTTGAACTTTGGGCACGGCCCCCGAGATTTTGGGAAGAAACCAATCTGAGTAAAGATAGTTTTGAGTAAAGACAATGTTGCCGAGATTCTGTATGTAAGAAACCAATTAGTAAAGATAGTTATTAAAAAAAGTACAATGTTCCCGAGATTTGTATGTAAGAAACCAATCTGAGAAAGATAGTTTTTGGGGAAAAAAATAAATGTTCTGAGATCTTTTTTAAAAAACCAATTGAGTAAAGATAGTTATTGAGAAAAATAAAGGGGAGATTCTGTATGTAAGAAACCAATCTGAGAAAAGATAGTTATTGAGAAAAGTAAATGTTGGAGATTTTTAGTAAGAAACCAATCTAAAAGATAGTTATTATAAAGTACAATGTTGGAGATTCATGTAAGAAACCAACTGAGAAGATAGTTATTGAGAAAGTAAATGTTCCCAGTTTCTTGTGTGAAACCAATTTGGAAGATAGTTATTCAAAAAAAATGATAAGGGTTTTTAATCAAGTAATAAATCAAAACTTCAAATATATTGTGTATTTGATATTAATTTTCAGAGAAGTTCACTCCATGCAAGGGGAAATTTTTATAACTTGTATGCAGTTTTACGTATGGTATCGCCTTTCTTCCAACGCTACATATTACACTTGTTAAAAACCCTTTTTTGATTTGTTTGTAATCTGAGCCAAAAGAAAATTTTAGTTGTGCAAGAGCCCAGAGGCCATCAATCCGATTTCTACAAACTTTTTATTTACTAGGTAGCTTCCAACCCCCACCTCGCCCTCTAGACATGCCCTGCAGGGGCCGTGTTACTTTGTCTTGTCTCGATGGGCCCCCGGGAACATACGGGGGGATAGTATAAAACACAAAAGTATTTTAAACAGACAGCACAAGTAGAAACCCACAAAAAATAAATAGTCTTCGATTAGTTGGACCTAAAGACTACATTGTATTGAGATTTTCACAAACAAACAATGTAACGAGTCGCAGAATCCCTTTTATAAACCGCGTGGCGGGGAAGGTGTAACAAGACCAGCAGAAGCCAGGGTGTTTTCTCACTTTCCTTCATTTATTTTATTTTTTTTAAAAAAATGTGTTTTTTATTATTTGTTATAATTTTTCTGTGCGACAGTATTATTTATTATGGTTTTCATGTTTTTGTTTTGTAATCATACCAACTGCGATATGTTGCCAACTTTCCCTCGAATATTCATCTATCACTGAAAAAAAGTTAATAGACAAATATTACTAATTTTGCTAACTGTATTTCATAAGTATCCTTTTTTTTAAATTTTTCTTTCAAACCGGTAAAGGAATATAACTTTAACATTTTCTGTGCTTTTTCCAACCTGGGTTTTCCTTTTAGCCAGATAAGAAGAGATTTATAAACCGCCCATTTTGCGCTTTATAAATAATGTTCCGTCGCCCCTTTTTTTTGAAGTCCAACTTTGTGACCGGCCTTTTGCTTTGTATCCATTGTATCGGAGCAACATTGCCTTTTTAGGTGCAATTTTCTGTTTGGGAATCTGTTATGTGACCGAACCATTTAATTTGTTGTTTCTTGATGAAGTCGGGGCTGATGTCGTACCCACTTTTTGCTGTGTCTTCATTTCTCAATTCTCTTCTTGTTATCTCCAGCATTCTGGCAGACACTTCATTCTGTTGTTATCAGTTTTGTTTCTATCATTTGATGTCATGTCCAGGTTTGGCAGTGATAGCATAATGAGGAAGAACATTGTGTTGATCATTGCTATTTCTGTGTTCATGGTGACATGTTTGCATTTTAAAATTGTTGCTATTTGTCTCATCATTTGATTTGTTTCGGACAAAAACGTGTTGCAGATAACACAAGTAGATACATAAATAGCGTTACACGATTGGTAATTGTAAATAGTTATCAATAGGGGTAGATATGATTCACACTTTCCTTCATTGCTGGCAAGTCTTAATGAATATTGAGATAGGAGAATATTTAATTTGAAAAAATTGTGATGAAATCTGCTTTTGGTGAAAAGGAAACCATTTTTTCATCCCATGAGTGTACATTGAGAAGACGTGTTAGACCCACATTTTTATTGACAATCAGCACACACCGGTCGCCTTACTTTGGAAACAGATACACAAAAGTAACATCCTGACACTGAGAAATAGCAACATCAAAGTGATATTCAGCACTAGCTAGAGATGTATGTACTTATCTGTAACAAATATAGCTGGGAGTTGATCTAAGAGCCGTTACGGTAGAAAAGATAACCCACCTAATTGCAAGAATTTCACCTTAGAACTGCGCGCTTACAAAGCAAGTATACATTTCTATATTATCTCGGCCCTCATTTTTATACTTTAAAAATGGTTACAATTATAACTTACGGAAATAATAAATTATGTACCGCTGCTGCAATCTAAAAGTGTAACTCTATTTCAAACATGATAACCCAGCAACCAACTCGGCCGAAAGTTTTCATTTATTTACACAGGTCTACAACCATTTAGTTTATGAGTTGTTTGAATTAATTGAAAATGCATGAAAAAATAAATAGAGAACAAGTTTATTGAAAAATCATAAAAATTCGTTTAGCCAAATATCATTAAACAAGGAAAACAATACAAGTTGCATTCCCAGCTGTACGGAGCGGTCTCAGTCTGGGCGACTTCGTTTAGTATGATTAAGAAAACAACATCAGTATCGATGTACGGAGTTGATCCTAGTTCATGACTTGTTTAGTATGATTAAGAAACAATATCAGGTGTATTCTAGTTGCAATGGAGTTGATCCTCAGTCTATGAATGGTTTAGTGCGATTAAGAAAACAACATCAGGTATTCAGCTGTACGGAGTCAGACCCCAGTGTTCGCACTCTGCTTCAATACGATTAAGAAAAACAATAATTGCAATTGAACAATGAGTTGATTCCCAGTTCATGACTTGTTTAGTATGATTAAGAAATAATATCAGGTATCGAAGGAGTTGGTCTCAGTTCATGACTTGTTTAGTATGACAAGAAAACAACATCAGGTGCACTTAGCCAATGAGTTCCACCCAAAACCACAACTCTGTTTATATGATTAAGAAACAAATATCAGGCCTCTAGTTGCACGGGAGTTGGTCTCAGTTCATGACTTGTTTAGTATGATTAAGAAAATAAATATCAGGTGTATTCTAGTTGTGGCTGGAGTTGGTCTTGTTTCCAGGATGTGGAGCGAGAGGACAGAAGAGCGAGGGTTTGTTGTATTGAGTTGGTTCTGTTTGCGGATGAGCGAGCTTGATTGAAGAAAAACAACATCAGTGCATTCTAGCTGCACGGAGCTGGTCTCAGCTCCGCGACTTGCTTCAGTATGACAAGAAAAACAACACTGTGCGGTATCTTCCACAGAAGTCGTTGATCCGCCCACTGTTGGCATGACACAACATCAGGTGTATTCTAGTTGCACGGAGTTGATCCCAGTTCATGACTTGTTTAGTATGATTAAGAAAACAACATCAGGTGTATTCTAGCTGCACGGAGCTGGTCCAGGTTCATGACTTGCTTAGCATGACTAAGAAAACATCAAAGTGGTCTGCAGCTGCAATGGGAGCCGGTCCCAGTTCAAGACCTGCTCAGCATGCACGCCCACCATCCCAGCCTGGTCATCCCAGTTCGCGACTGTTTGAAGGCGACACAGCAACATCAGGTGCATTCTAGCGCATGGAGTTGGTCTTGTTTGCGATTAGAGTTTAGGTAGACAGCGAAGCATTAGGTATTTTAGTTGCATGGAGTTGATCTCAGTTCATGACTTGTTTAGTATGATTAAGAAAACAACATCAGGTGTATTCTAGTTGCACGGAGTTGGTCTCAGTTCATGACTTGTTTAGTATGATTAAGAAAACAACATCAGGTGTGACTTGAAGTTGCACGGAGTTGGTCTCAGTTCATGACTTGTTTAGTATGATTAAGAAAACAACATCACAGGTGCATTCGAGCGCATGTTGATCCAGTTCATGACTGTTTGAGTACGACATGAAACAACATCAGTGTATTCTAGTTGTAATGGATGGTCCCCAGTTCATGACTTGTTTAGTATGATTAAGAAAACAACATCAGGTGTATTCTAGTTGCACGGAGTTGATCCTAGTTCATGGACTTTGTTTAGTATGATTAAGAAAACAACATCAGGTGTATTCTAGTTGTACTTGTTTAGTCTCAGTTCATGACTTGCTTAGTATAGATGCAGAAAACAACATCAGGTGTATTCTAGTTGTAATGGAGTTGATCTCAGTTCATGACTTGTTTAGTATGATTAAGAAAATCTATTCACAATTCTGAGATAACTAAATAACAATAAAATATGAAAAAGAGATTATGTGTTACACATATGTCCACATTTACAATATACAGTTACTGGACAACTTGAAGAAAATGTTTGCGACATATCTTATTGTGCGCTATGATATTGGAATGACTGTCGCTACTACAGAATACACTGCAATCCTGGCCACTACAAGCAGTTGTCGTTGATCAATTCCTCGGTGTGGTTCTAAATACAATTGGATCATGAATAATAATTGAATAACATTAAAAAAATATAACAAATACTTAACATTATAGAACATGTCTAAAGTTCCAAATAACATCCGTGTCCAATTGCTCTGCTCTCCCGAAGAGGAATTAACTATTAAAAGTCTGCGGGTTTTTGGTGATATTTTTGTTATTTTGGAAGGCCTGCTCTATTACTAGAAGCCATATGTACTCCATGAATTGAGATAGCATGTTATATATGGTTGTTATAAGTGAATGTACTATCAAGATATATGGTTTTAATATCAGTGTGATGTAATATGTGATATCAGCACCTAATTATGATGCTAAAAATAGATTTTTCAACAAATTTCAAATAATTATAGTCACAAAGAATAAAAAAATATATGAAATATATCATAAAACTATTAATACAGCTCTCAGTACCTCTACATTTACACAACATGTCCAAACATGAAGTTGCTTCTGGACAATAAATAAGGCAGTAATTAGTAGTAACCAGAACGTTACAGGGTTAACCCAATGTCAGGAGTGACCCGAACGTCAGAGAACATCAGGAGTGACCCGAACGTCAGAGTGACCTGAATGTCAGGAGGGACCTGGAATGTCAGGAGTGACCCGAACGTCAGAGTGAATCCATTGGGAAACTTCATGTTCCAAAAAGAGTTGAAACCTTTCCTATCTAGACAACTTCAGCGAATCAGAAGTGACAAAGCTTCTAAATACGCTCTTTCGGCTCAGATCATGCACAAATTCAAAACTGATGAAACTGACAATTTTAAAATTTTGTTTGGTATTACTTTTACATTTCAGTTATTGAAAGGCACAGAACAAAAATCAACCATATATCTAAGTCATCATGCTTGCCTAAATGGCATGGACAATTTCAGGATAAGGGAAAGAAAGGCTGATGCAAAAGTGATATTATTACATCATAGATACAGAAAGAGGAGTAATACTTTTTTGATTTTAGTGGTGGAGCTTGAGAAGCGATAGGCTTTATAAGTCGTCTTGTTTGAGATTTCCGGATGAGGAACAAAATATAATCATAACTGATCTCCTGCGGTTAATCTTTGTTCATCATCATTGTGTCATACAATAAGTGCTACCTGCTGTATTGGCAGAACTGGCTCCTGAGAGGCAGAGAAGGAGTGGGTTTAATTCAGCGAGCCGGGAACCATCAGTATGCATACTCTTCTGAGGTCTGATGAGATTGAGCACCTATGGGTCTGCCGGAGGCAATGCACGTCAGTTTAGTAATCAATAACCAAGCACTGTATAACTCTCATTCTGATCTCAATTGACAATGACTTGTTGCATATAGTATTGTTCCTACTGTTTATTTAAACTTAACTCAGACTTCAGTCATATCAACTAAGTTAGCGTGATATTAACGATTCTAATAAAGCATCAAAAGGAGAGGTCGACTGAGCAATGGCATACCGGCGTGCTGTCTACACCAACACGAGCAAACAATAACCAAAATCGCGCAATACTCCTTACAGACTAGCTAATAACAACAGTAAACGAATCGTCAATTTTATAAACAATGTATACATCTTAGAAGCGAGAGCAGTGAATAGTAGATTTATTTACAGGGGCCCATCGAATGAATGAGTTTCAACGAGCTTGTTTGAGTGAATGAGGTGGCTGTTTGTTAGGATTAAGTTTACTATCAGCTTTAGCTAGAGAAGCTCAATATACCGTCAGCATGAACAATATACAATATAGATATCTTTGAACCTAACGTTAGCTTGACAATACTTGGCTGAAAGTTTCAGCTGACAATTATTTTACATTTATGTTAGGCCAGTTTGATTGTGTAGAGATACAGGACAAGCAAATGTAAACTATGGTTGCTAAGAAATATACTGTGTAATGTAATCACATGAAAATGCATATCATGAAACCTCTGCATTTTGGAAAGGTTAAATAACTAGAAAGTCAAATTTCAAACAAATATCTTACTGGCCTAAGTCAGCTATGTGTGGTGGAAGAGATATATATAGAGAGATATGACATTGTCCACATAAGCATAGCTCACGCACACACAAGAGTGAGAGAAGAGACAGAGATATATAGATAGAAAGAAAGAGAGAGAGAGAGAAAGAGAGAGAGAGAGAGGAGAAAAAGATAGAGGGAAAGAGAGAGAGCGAGAGAAAGGCAGAGCTCTGCTGCAAACATATATATAAGGTTATACATGCGTTATATAAGGTTAATATACATTACAGATATAAGCTATACATGTACGCACATAAGGGTTTGCAGGCATGCACGCATATACCGGCATTGTTACATAGCATATATGCTACGCGTTGCTAAGGCGCCACGTATACGCTTACGCGTTATATGCATGCGAGAGAGATGTATAAGGGCTGCAGAGAGCTACAGATAAAGACAAAGAGAGAAAGAGAAAGATATGAAAAAAGAGAGAGAAAGACAGAGATATAGATAGAAAGAGAGAGAGATAGAAAGAGAGAGAAAGACAGAGAAGAGCAAATGAAGAGATGTTTCACCTTAAGTTCTCAAAGTCTGGCCAATGTACACCAACAAATCAAAACTGGTCCTATCCTACTTTTACTCAAACCAAACGTCAATCAACTCAAATCCTAACTCCAACTTACTAGGATGGCCTGATTGCTGCCTGGGCCAGAAATGTGTCAAAGGTCATGCAATAATATAAACACAATAATAAGAAATGATGTTGATTTGTTAGATTAAATTTCTGGAGTTTGTTTGTTTATTTGCTGTTTCAGTATGTATGTCATTTTAGATTGATTGATTGATTGATTGATACGATCATCAATACTACACTTTGATGAATAATCATGCGCTCCGATCTCTTCTTCTTACACAGGAAGATCTCAGCGGTAGTGCACACTCTATAGCACCAGCGAGTGTCCCTGGATATCATTTTGAAGATGGTGAAAATATTTTGTAGGATAAATAAAATACCATCTTTAAATGAATTTTGCTTAGACAGCAGCTTTCCAGCCTGCTCTTCTCGATTTTGAACAGCCAAAGGTTCTTACAACAGCTCAACTTGACTACAGGACTTGGTATATTTTATCGTCTGTCTCTGATAGGACAAGGAACTCTATGGGGTCTCTATGTACAGGGGCTAGGTGGCTCGCCTCTCGTGTCATCGGTGCTTGTCTGTTCTCGAGATATCCTGAATTTTTCAAGATATCCCCTGATCTCAGTGTAGGTGATATCGATCTTAGTCATTTTAGATGCTTTGGGAAAGTATTTTTGGGCAGACGACATTTGAACTAGTAGGGGCATAATCAAATATATTTGATTAAGAAATGCGGTGTGGATATCATAATAGCTTGACATAACTTGTTAATACTATTATTCCAAAATCTCAACTTTGCGGTGATTAATAATAGATACTTGCACTGAGCACATGAGAGAAAACTCAACTCTTATACAAGTATCAACAAACAGATATCATAACTGTTAATACTATTATTCAAAAACTCAACCTTCTTATACAAGTATCAACAACAGATATCATAACTTGTTACTACTATTAGTTCAAAACTCAACCTCTTATACAAGTATCAACAACATATATCATAACTTGTTAATACTATTATTCATAACTCAACCTCTATAAGGCATTAATAAGATATATCATAACTTGTTAATACTATTATCCATAACTCAACCTCTTATACAAGTATCAATAACAGATTTCAGAGTTTAAAAAATTCAAACTGCTGGATTTGACAAAGTTTATTTTAAAAATAAAAAAATAGTAATTCTGCACAAATATTTTTCATGATCTTCAAAACCACATGGCGCACCTCGCCAGTCTCGCACTGCCGCTGCGATCTGCGTGTAAACAAATAAACAGAATTAATTGGATTGACTGGTTAATATAAGACCCTCAATGTTACACTCTTCAGTGAACAACAATATGTTCTTTGATCTCTTGACTGAACGTTACAATCGCGAACAACAACATGTCTCTTTGATCCCTGATCGATCGTTACACTTCAGTGAACAACAATATGTTCTTTGATCTCTTCATCGATCGTTATACTTCAGTGAACAATAATATGTTTTTTGATCTCTTGATCGATCGTTACACTTCGTGAACAACAATATGTTCTTTGATCTCTTGATCGAATGTTGGCATTCTTTGTGTGAACAAATAATATGTTCTTTGATCTTGATCGATCGTTGGCACTTCAGTGAATATGTTCTTTTGATCTCTTGATCGGATTTGTTAATTTCAGTGAACAACAATATGTTCTTTGATTCCTTGATCGATCGTTACATCAGCAAACAATATGTTCTTTGATCTCTTGATCGATCGTTACACTTCAGTGAACAACATGCCCTTGATCTCTGACTGATCGTTACATCATGAACAAGTCACATGTTCTTTGATCTCTGATCGATCGTTACACTTCAGTGAACAACAATATGCCTGATCTTCTTGATCGATCGTTACACTGCGAACAACAATATGCCCTTGATCTCTGATCGATCAAGTCACACCTCAAGTGAACAACATGCCCCTGACCCCGAACGACCGTCACAACTCCCAGTGAACAAATAAGGTTTGATCTTTGACTGATCGTTACACTTCAGTGAACAAGAATATGTTCTTGATTTTGATTGATTAGTGAGATTGGGGACAGAGAAATTTGATTTTGATGTCGACGTTACACTTGGGTGACAATAATATGTTCTTCTTCGGATCTCTTGATCGATCGTTACACTTCAGTGAACAATATGTCTCTTGATCTCTTGATCGATCGTTACACTTGGGTGAACAAATAAATATGTTCTTGACTTGACAGATCGTTACAATTCTAAAATAATATGTTCTTTGATCTCTTGATCGATCGTTACAATTTTGGGCAAAACAAACACCCTGATCTCTGGACGATCGCCGCACTCGCGAACATGCCCTGATCCCCAACGACGTCACACCTGCTTGAAACACGTCCCCTAACCCCCAACCGACGCGCCACTTGTGCGAAACAAACAATATGTTCTTGATCTTGATTGATTGTTACATCTTGGGTGAGCAACAATATGTTCTTTTTGATCTCTTGATCGATCTCTTTGATCGAAGAACATATGGTTGTTCTACCGAAGTGCAAATGGATGATAGTCTTATCAATCAACCAGTCAAACAATTTATTCTTTTATTTGTTTCATATCAACAGGTACATATTATCTGCAGAATTAAGATTTTCGATCGTCTTGAGTGATTACTGGGGCCTTCCAAATTTGGAGGAAGTAGTTAGGACCACAGCATTTGGCAGACCCTGTAAAAGATAACTAATGAGGTTTTCAAGGAAATCGAATGCATGTCCTAAACGTGTAGAAGTCTATGCGTTTAGGGGCCTACAAATCAATGTGCAACGCATACACGTTCTTGGCAAAGATCAAACATATCACAAAAAGTGATTAAAACTGGTCGTGGTAAGAACGAATGCAACGAAGAAGAAGAAGATTTTCGATTTTTTTCTTCTAAAAATAAGTGTATTATATTTCTTTTTCTTTCTTTATCGTGTTGTTTTATTTAAAGTCATCGTGTAGTCGAGCAGTAAGTTGGAAGGTTATTTAAGTCTTGGCAGCTTCTACTAGTTCAATTTTGTTGATAACTTGCATGTGACCACAGCATGGTTAGCCATAGAATTGCTATGATGTATCACAGTGGTGGTTTTGGTTACAGGCTAGTGGGGCGGGCTCTATTTAGTGGCTAATGTATAATGTGGGGAGATGAGGATAGAGTAATTTAAATGAGGCTAACGAATGCAGGATGATTTGGGAAAGTTCGTCTCACTTATCAAATGATCACGAGCCGCCACCGAGCGGTAATGATGTTACAAGAGCCGCGGTAGCGTAGTTCTTATTGAGCTCGCTTCTCAAGGCTGGTGGTCTGGGTTCAACTTCCGCAGTGGGCGTGAAGTTTTCCCGACCGCGACGGCTCGCTGACCTAGCCTCAATTGGGTACTCAGACAAGTTCTGAAAGTGTGACCGCTGGCGTGATGCTGACAACATCACACATCGGGTAAAGTTGATGGTCAATGAGCTAACAGTCATATACCACGAGGTATGAAAGGGTTCGTTTACTTTTTTTTACTAATAAATGTTCTAATTATATGAATATTTCAACAAAATAATTTCTTCTTTTGTATTTGTTTTCTGAGTAGAATTAAGTTCCTGTCGCTAAAGCAACATTACAGCAGATAAAAAAGATGCAACGATGAGAAAACATTATCTGCAATACTTCTTTGCAACAAACATTAATGTTAGCAAGACATTCCAGAAAGTTCAATATTTCATGGTCACGACCTATTTGTGATATCACAGTAGATTGTCAGGAAAGTCAATGACTACGGAGACTTACAAAGGCAAATAAATGAAGAAAATAAAATGCAAATTCTGTTTGGCAAATCTTGGAGTTTCTATATTTAAAAACAAAATTATAACTTCTTCTTCTTTTGTCCTTCTCTGATTTTTTTGCCGTTAGGCGTTGTAGGTTTAACTGATGATTTTTTTTTTCGATCCAGAAGCACTTGAGCTTTTCAGCTTCTTTTCGGCTCGGTGCCATGGACACTGTAACCTCTTCGGTTCAAAATACGAACACTGCAAATCTGGGAATTTCTGTGGCTTTTCTGCCATCCCAGAAATTGAACCTGCACACACAGAGGATAGTCACCTGTAGTCCAACGCGCCAAACACGCTGGGCAGACGGGCTAACTGATGATAGGTTTCAGTGATGGGCGCACGCTCGGTCAGCTTGATATGCTGTGTCAGGGAGTTTTAAGACGTCTGGTGACTTCATCAATCCATCTTTCCTTGATCTGCCCCTTCCTCTCGATAACCCATCTTCGGGTGTTGTACACTTGCAATTGGTATATCTGGATTATTCTCACCAAAGGCCAAACGATGGACGATGCTAATAATTTGATAGTGAAAAAGTTGTTTGATTAGGCCAAGTGACTTCCCATTTCTGATATGGTCTTTCTTGCCTTATCACCGCCTCCTATAATCCGGTCTACATGTGTAATTTACCTTCTGTTATTTTGACAGTGTCCATGTTTATACTGGCAGCATATTATGTTTATGTGTCAGAAAACAAAGTTGGTGCATTTTTATCTTCTAACTTGGTCAATTTGCTGAATAGCATTTTTTTAAAAGTTCTCTTGACCACTTTGTTCTATCTAAAATAAATATTCAATAAATTTGATCAAACTAATGACAATTGCTTAAAATAAAATTTGCTCCATTGTGATGCCATAAAATATTGTAAAACAAATATTGAATTTATCAAATTACTATATTGTCATTGTATTATCAGTATTTATTACCAAACTCAACAAAATCCTAATTTTCTTTATGCTTCTATTACAATCTGACATCAATTCCATTCTATAATATTTATTTTAAATAGAAAATGCAATTTTTAGCTTGCATTGAACCAGTTAATGTTCGTAGAATGTTGTGATAGATTTTTTATAAGGTTCTTAAATTTGCTGCCCATTTAATGTCAAGCGACTTTGCAATATTTGAAGTTATTTAGCCCCTGGCTTGAGTAATTCGTAGACAAACAAACAAGTAGAAATATGTGCAAATAACGATCAGGAGGATTGTTATCTTGGGTGTTAGCATTTGGTACCTTTTGCTCTTTATTTTCGGGTGACACTTTACATTACTCTACATTGTGTCTTTTGTGTTTGAACTACCTGTCTATATAATTACTCCAATAGTATTTATTTTGGTCAATGCTGAGGATATGAGTACACTATGATAATTTATTTTATTTTTTAACTTTTACGTGTCTGTCTAGTACTTTAGAAATTGATGTCCTTCTTTGTACATTTTAGCATTTTAGCCTTTAACCAACTATAACAAAAGCCTATACATATGACAACCAAGTCCCAACACCCAACAAACCGTTCTAACCAACTATATTGAAAGTTGGATGTATGGACAATCTCCAGCTTCAGATAGCATTTATAATTAAAGGGATTAATGAGAGAAGATAGGATGGACGAGTTAGACTTTACTATTAAATTGCTTTTAATGACTATATTTAAAGTTGACGTATGGACAACCGAGCCTGGCAGACCTTTTAATTAATAAACTGTTTTGAATTCAATCATAATAAAAGTTGACGAATAGACAACTGGAGCCTCAAGACCTCAATAAGCCTATGCCTTTAACCAGCCGCATTGAATGCCGACACAGACGGACAACCGAGCCTCTGCGGACCCAATAAACCGTTTTAACTAACTGCGCTGAAACGCCGACGGTGGACACACGGTCAAAGATCCAGTTATAACCAGCAGTGATAATTAATCATCTGGAAACATAAGTGACAACCAAATACTTAGCAACCTTGTCGACTAATTATTAGAAAAATATTAGTGGACAATCGCCAGGACTCCGCGCAACCCATTGGTCTGCAATCGATGCTTGACAACCCTTGGGTAAGACGAGCAAAGTTTCTGGGCCCGAGTTATGCATGAAAGAGATATGTCGGCGGATGCGGTTGCGATGTGCCTGCTGCATTGCCCTCAGGTATCTAGTTTCTACGAATTTCCTAAATTTCTGCTGATTGCTGGATTGATTCCACATTTGTTTAGTGTCTTCATCCACAGACAGTCTGTAAAGAGACCAAGAACATTCCCCTTATCTATCCCCAACTCTCCGGGACAAACAATGCTGCTGATAAGTCTTTTCTGTTCTCTCTATTACTGCAAACATCCGCATGTCCAGGCAGTATATCGGGACGTAATAAAACTATGCTATGACTGTTTTGAAAGTTAATGCAGAGACAACTGAGCCGCATAACTCAATCAACTATTTTAATTAATAGTGGGTTAATGATCCCCACAAATGTGAGAAGAAATGGAACGATTAGACAAATGCATATATTACTGATTTATTGGATTGGGATTACTGATTTGCAGGCACTTATGAGTAACCATATGTACTTGGATCTACTTATACAGGATCTCAGCTAAGAAACTCAGTACCAAGGAGGTCACGACGTCACTTAAAGATGCAAGTGAACATACTTACAGTAAATTTCCTTTGCCTAAATATTTTGCAAATGTCTCACTGTCCTGTTCCGTCCTCTTAATCCTTTGAACTGCCTACGGTTCTTTACGTGCTCAAATTGGAATACAGGACTTAAGGTAGTGGAGTTGTTTGTTTGAGGATGAATTATTTGATGAGAGAGAAATTCAGGGATTTTGAAGTGGTCTTGATGACTCTGACGAGCGAACCTGGTACCTTGAGCAGGAGATGAGCACATAACCTCTACGTCACAGAGACTCCTAAAGAGAAATTATGACCAGCAAATGGAATATGAATATAAAAGCACATTTTGACCTCAATCAATCAAGGCCACGCCTGCCGGGCGCAGGCGATCAAGTGTCTTCCACAAATTTGCTTGGTGACAACTAGTTCTGACGTCGATATTTTTGTTTAAACCAATGATGTTTGCACATCCAACATCTTCTCCGTCTCTCCAAATGATCCTCCTACTTTATTTTAGTTACTTAAATGTTTTAAATTTTTGCACATATGCCCGAAGAACCTGATGAGCTGATTTTGTTTGAGGCTTTTGTGTGTAGGCTTGATGAAAACTCCCCACGTTTGTTTTCTTGCTGTCCATGCACTTCAATATTCTTCTAAACCACATTCTGTGGCTTCAAATTAATGCATTGATTGTTTGTCCAGTAGTCCATGATTCACAACATAAGAATTGGTCAACATAGCATTAATACTCTGTCTAAGGTCATTGTAAAGTGAGTTCACGCAGTGTAGTTCTTCTATCTTCAAAGCTGTTTGTTTGAACATTCAACTCAACTTCACACTCCAATCCAACGTCCCACATCAACTAAACCCACTAACCAATCACCATCCTATCAAACTTCCTGGAGACAACCATAACCTCTGCTTTCTCATTCATGCTAATCCTCTTTTACTTTTTCATTTATGTTTTATTGGTGCCTGTAGATTGGAATGATGAAGCAGTGAGAATGTCATCAGCGTACCTAGGGTTGTTTATTTTGTCCACCGACTGCTATTCCTGTCTTTATTCGCCGATAGATCCTGCTGACGCTACTATATAAGGAATAGGTCTGGTGAGAGTACGCACTCTTTGTCGTACTCCTCTAACTGTATCGCCTGATAGATTCACCCACTTTCGTCTGAATGGCTGCGGGTTTGTTGCCAGTACAAATTCTTGATCAGCCTAAGATCTTTACCATCAATATTTATACTTTCTAACATTTTGATACGCAGAGAAAAATGAAGCCAATGACAGAATGTTTAATGCTTTTCTCCTAAGATTGATGATGTTATTGAGTTGATGTATTGATGTCACCAGTACATCACATGTTCAATTATGACACTATGATTGATGATGTTACTGGGAGCTACGTATTGATGCTCACCAATGACATCACACCACCGATATCATCATCATTGGCTTCTTTGTCCTGGTAATAGGTGTTGTGTCACGTAGTATGTTCTGTGCTGGAATCACGTTTCATGGCTGTAATGGTCGATACCTGAGTGGGCAATCTCAAGCAGTTGTTATTGTAAAACTGTATAGACTGATGTATGGGTTGTTCTCTAGCCCCAGCTCTTTTGGCTCTACATGTGATATTTCTTTTCTTTTGAGCTGCCCTGAATGTCGTTTCGCCATGCTTGTTTGTCTTTGGCCAGCTGCCTCAGTGTTTGTCTATGTTGTGATGAGGGCTAGACTACGCTTGCAGGCCACGAAGCGTACAATGGGCGCCCATGCTGTCTAGCACTAGATGCGGGAGTTGATCATATAGGTGCCGACAACACCATGACTAATGATGTTACCGAGCTCGATGTATTGGATGCTCACCCAACGACACTACGTCCAATGATAAATAATTATGATTAATGATGTTATTGAGCTGATATTGATGTTACTCAATGACATCATGTCTAATGATAACACTATGATTGATGATGTTACTGAGCTGATGTATTGATGTCACTCAATGACATCACGTTCAATGATAACACTATGATTAATGATGTTACTGAGCTGATGTATTGATGTCACTCAATGACATCACGTTCAATGATAACACTTTGATTGATGGAGCTGAGCTGATTAATTAGCAACAGATGTTACGGTGGAAGTTCTACATAAAGCGAGAACTGGAGAATGTTGCGTGTCCTGTATAGTAAAGCAAGTTATGCAAACATAACAAAGAACATAACATTTCCTAAAAAATAATTTCCAACATCTTTAATTACACTGGGACTGCCGGTGCTAAAGGGAAAGTTCTTGCACTGCTTTTGAGATCTTCTTCCTGTGTAAGAAAGAGATCTGATCACACTTGGTTATTCACTGGAAGTGCTGTGATGATGATCCTAGCAATCAATCAATCAATCAATCAATCAATCAATCAATCAATCCTACAGCATGTAACATATGTACTGGCGACATTGTCAATCAGGGCGGCTCGTCATTAAGGGGCCAGGGGCCTGGCCCAATTAATAATCGAAAGGGGGAATAACTCTCGGAATAGTAAATACCAAAAAATACATTTTTCCAAAATGCGTCTGGTCCGTTCAAGAAAAATGACTACGAGCTGCCACTGCAAACACTCATCTAATATGTGTGATGATAATTATGTTAGCATAAACACTTTACCCAATATGTGTGATTATAATGTGTACAGAAACACTCATCTAATATGTGTGACGATAATTATGTACAGAAACACTCATCTAATATGTGTGACGATAATTTTGGTACAGAAACACCTATCCAATATGCACGACAATTGTGCACAAGAAACAACTAACTAACAAGGAATTATCAATCAAAACAAAACCATCCACCATGCGCAATTATCAAATTTGTATAGAAATAATTATCTAATATGTGGATGATAATTGTGTGTATGAACAATTATCGGAATATGTGGATGATACTTGTATAGTGGCTTCATTTGGCTATGTGTGGATGAGCATTGTATAGAATACCACAGGGGATGAGGACAGGAGTAGAAATAATTATTTAATAGTATTATATTATGAAGATATCACATGTGGGATGATACTGTGTATAGAAACCCATCCAACACGCACTAATAACCGGTACAGAAACACTCATCTAATATGTGTGACATAATTGCAAGTACAGAAACACTCATCTAATATGTGTGAATGACACTCAAAACATAAAATCATCCAACATGGACGACAAATCGCACGAAACAAGGAATGATAATTTGCATGGAAACACTCATCTAATATGGAATGACAATGGAAAGGAAACACTCATCCAATGGCACTATCAAAAGAAACCATCCAAATGGCTAACACAACTCGTCCACTTATCTAATATGTCACGACAAATCGTGCACAAACACCACCCAACATGGATGATATCATATATATAGAAATAATTATCTAATATGTGTGGGATGATAATTGTGTGTTGTGAAACAATCATCTAATATGTGGGATGATAATTGTGTACAGAAATACCTATCTATATGTGGATGATAATTGTGTATAGAAATAATCATCTAATATGTGATGATAATTGTGTACAGAAACACCATCTAATATGTGGACGATAATTTTGTACAGAAACAATCATCTAACAAAGGATGATAATTTTGTACAGAAATACTATCTAATATGTGTGACGGGGATAATTGTGTACAGAAACACTCTATCTAATATGTGTGGACGATAATTGTGTACAGAAACACTATCTAATATGTGTGGATGATAATTATGTACAGAAATACTCATCTAATATGTGTGATGATAATTGTGTACAGAAATACTCATCTAATATGTGTGATGATAATTGTGTATAGAAACACTCATCTGTGTGGATGATAATTGTGCTAGAAACACTCTATCTAATATGTGGACATAATTTATGTACAGAAACAATCATCTAATATGTGTGATGATACTGCATGAGAAACAATCATCTAATATGTGATGATAATTGTGTATAGAACACTATCACATGGGATGATAATTATGTATAGAACACTTGTCTAATATGGATGATACTATGTATAGAACACTATTTCCATTGTGGATGAGAATAGGGAGGAGTAGAATAATGTATTTAATATGGGGGATGAGACAGGCTAGAAATACTCACGACAGGGGATGAGACAGGTGAAACACCATTTCCACAGGCTGATACCAAAGCAGAAATACTATCTAATATGCGCAATGACACCTTGGTGCCAAACACCATTCAATACGACGACACCGTGCACAGAAACACCATCTAATACGTGGACGATAATTATGTACAGAAACAATTACCTAATATGTGTGACGATAATTGTGCCAGAAACACTCATCTAATATGTGTGACGATAATTGTGTACAGAAACACTATCTAATTATGTGTGGATGATAATTATGTACAGAAACACTCATCTAATATGTGTGACGATAATTGTGTACAGAAACACCATTCGTTAATATGTGTGACGATAATTATGCACATGAAACAATCATCTATCATGTGACGATAATTATGTACAGAAACACTCATCTAATATGTGCACGATACCTGCAGGCTAGAAACACTCATCTAATATGTGTGTGACGATAATTGCAAAAAGTACAGGAAACACTCATCTAATATGTGTGACGATAATTATACAGAAACATCGTATCTAATATGTGACGATAATTATGCACAGAAACACTCATCTAATATGTGTGACGATAATTATGTACAGAAACAATCATCTAATATGTGTGACGATAATTATGTACAGAAACACTCATCTAATATATGGGGACACAATTGTGTACAGAACACCATCAATATGTAAAATATAATTATGTACAGAAACACTCATCTAATATGTGACGATGACTGTGTACAGAAACAATCATCTAATATGTGACGATAATTGTGTACAGAAACACTCATCTAATATGTGTGACGATAATTATGTACAGAAACAATCATCTAATATGTGTGACGATAATTATGTACAGAAACACTCATCTAATATATGTGACGATAATTGTGTACAGAAACAATCATCTAATATGTGACGATAATTGTGTACAGAAACACTCATCTAATATGTGACGATAATTATGTACAGAAACACTCATTCAATATGTGTGACGATAATGTGCCAGAAACACTCATCTAATATGTGTGACGACACTGTGTACAGAAACAATTCTCATCTAAATATGTGACGATAATTATGTACAGAAACACTCATCTAATATGTGTGACATAATTGTGTACAGAAACATCATATCTAATATGCGACGATAATTATGTACAGAATCATCTAATACAAAAGACGATAATTATGTACAGAAACACCATCTAATATGTGACGATAATTTAGATAGAAAACACTCATCTAATATGTGTATACACTGTACAGAAACACTCTATCTAATATGGATGATATTTAGGTGAAGACGCGATGCCGACAGGGAGGATGATACTTTGTAATAGAAACATTTCCACTCCAATATGCACTGACACCCTGCATGAAACCATCCAATACGCACGACAATCAAAAAGCCAGAAACACTATCTAATATATGTGATGATAATTAAAAGCAGAAACACTATCTAATATGTGATGATAATTATAAAAGAGAAACATCATCTAATAAAGATAGAATGTGCAGAAAAACACTCATCTAATATGTGTAATACAATTGTGTATACAGAACACTCATCTAATATGCGTACGACAATTATACAGAAAAAATATGGAATGACAATTATGCACAAGAACAATCATCTAATATGATGACAATTGGTACAGAAACACTCATTCAGCACGACAAATTTGCACAAATCAAAGAATGGCTTACAAAACTAATCCAACAAATCAACTACCGCAACCCCCATGTGTGACGACAATTGCAAAGGTGAAACACTCATTCAATATGCGACGACACTCTAAAGAAAGAAAACAATCATTCAATACAAAGGATGATATTTGTATAGAAATAATTATTCTAATATGTGTGTGGCTGATTATGGCAGTACGCATCTATTATGTGGATGATACTAGGTGTTAGAACACTCATCTAATATGGATGATAATTTTTGCATAGAAACACTCATCTATTATGTGGATGAGGACTGCGGTATAGAACACTCATCTAATACTTACTTACTTACTTAATCCTGTCATGCCTTAGTGACACATGGGGTTTTCAGAAAGGACTTTCGATGCTCTCCTGTCCCGTGTAACCTTCAGCGCAGAGCCCTACGTCAGAGATGCGGTGTCCAGTTCCTCTTCCATCATGCGTCTCCATGTTGTCTCAGAAGGTCTGCCTTTTCTTTCTCTGTGTCTAAGAGGGCTTATCTCTTGTAGGTATTTTTGTCTTAGGCCTTGCACATATGTCTGAGCCATTTCCATCTTCTTTTTTGAGTATAGTTATCTATTGCCTTTGTCTTGTGTCTTGGAGTAGTTGGTTATTGGATATTTTTACTGGCCAAAGATCTGATTCTGCGAAGACAAGAGTGGTGGAAACTGATAGCCTTGCTAGTATCTCCTTTGGTCATCTCCTCCAACACTGATCTGTAGAGAAACTTGCAAACAATGCTTTTATAGAGTTTGTTGGTCTCGATGAAGATTTTACTTCTGAGGCTGTTTCTATTTGGGTAAAGGGTTCTGGCCTTACGATGTGGATGAGATTCTTTCTTTCTAGTACGATGAGGTTAGCATGTTATGCTAAGATATGTAATTGATGACACTTTCCCAGTGTTTCATTTTCTAACATTACTGGTTGTTGGATCTTCACCTGCCTGGGTCAAATTTTTGTTTTTCCTGTGTTTGTCGGAGGCCTACTGCCTTGCCGTGCTGTGAAGTATTGTACTTTTCTCTTGTATATGTTCATATTTGTGTGACACCAGGGCCATATCGTCTGCAAGTCCCAGGTCCTCAAGCATCTCGAAAGGGGTCCATCTTATTCTCTTGGTGCTTGTTGCTGGCGGCATTTTAGCACCCAGTCAATTGTAATACTAAACAAAAGAGATGACATTACGCATCCCTGTCTTACACCAGATTTTACTGGGAATGTTTTGTTGAATTTTTAGGTTGCAGGAGAATTTGGTAGAGAAGAGGGTTAAGATGTTGATAAGTTTATGGTACGCCGTATTGTCTCAGTATCTTCCATAGGCTGTCCCTGTGGACGCTTGCCGAATGCCTTTTCAAAATCTATGAAGTTGATATATATAGTCCTTTGCCACTCAAGCATTGTTCTAAAATGTTACGCAGGGTAAATATATGCTCATTTGTTCCTCTTCCTTTCCTAAACTTGCTTGCTCCATTCAGACACTGGTCTACTGCTTACATTTACTATGACAATTTTGCAGAATATCTTACTTGGGATTGAAAGCAACGTGATTCCTATCCAGTTATTGCAATCTGTTAGGTCTCCTTTCTTGGGGATTTTCACCACAGTACCCCCTAGTCCAACTTTAGGCAATTCTTCTTTTTCCCAGATATCTGCAAACAATGGCTCTAATATGTTTGCAGCCAAGATGGGATCGGGATCTTGAAAAGCTCTGCCATTTCAATTGGCCTTCGGCGCTTTGCTGTTTCAGGATCCAATATTTTTACATTTCTGCTTTTCCGGCAATTTGAGTGCTGATATCATTATCCCAAAAGCATGTGGTGATATCCAGGGACAGTTCAGGATCAGGTCTGTTTAGCAATATCTTCAAAGTGGACGTCCATCTCATAATCCCGCCCCGCCCAAGCCGTCAACAGCCGTCCTTAATCGCCTCTTTAATCACACGCCGCTTGTTAGGTTTTTTACTTCTGTATATTTGTTTGCAATCTTGCACAGTGTGCAATAGATTATGTATTTTTAGTAGCTTATTTTTGTTGTTTTAGCTGAGAAATTTCTTGTCTGTTCTAGCACTTCTTTTACCATTTGTTTAGTCTGTATATTCTTTTTCTTGCCTTATCTTTTGACGTTCTAGATTCAATGCCATTGATGAGACTTTCTCTCCTCTCGCTTGGACAAAATTTGGGTCTGGGCCACTTATCCACTCTTTATGCTGTCCTTTACCGGTCTCAGCACCCTACCACAACCATTTCATATGTGCCTTCTGACCATCCCATCTTCCTGACACCAGCGGGCCAGTCTGACCGCCTGGACAAGTGACCTGGAAATCCGTCTCGTCCTGACTACCCTAAGCAACTCCGGGTCCTCAACAGTCAAACACTGTTTCATCCTGTCCCCCGTCCCTGCAACTGCTCTATGTTTTCTTTAGTTTGAGCTCTGATCATAATGACAAGGCGGCCGCCGTCCACGTCAGCCCTTCCACCTACACCGGCTATTGTTCTTTTTGCTATTTGTTGTTGATTATAAAGTGGTTCCATTCTGGTTTTCATTCTTCCATTTGGGATATTCATGTATTTGTGTAAGGGTCTTGGGGAAATAATGTTTGAGGATTGCCTGTTTTCTAGATACAAAATTGCTCAACATTTCTCTCTCTCCATTTTCATTTGTGCCACATCCTCTTTTCCCCATTATTGCTTCTCTGTGTCTGTTATTGTTTCCAACTTTTGTGTGTGTGTGTTTAGGGTCTCCTCTATTATGTACAAAATGTCCTGAGCTGGAATCCTGTCTACTATTTTCTAACTCTATAAAATGTGTTTTTGTCCTCTTCTTCGCCATAGCGGGTGTATAGTATTGAATATGACAGCTTTTCCTTGTTTCTATTAAATCGGCTAATAATCTTTTCATTAATCGGGTGCTACTCTAAGAGATGTTTATTCAATCCTTTCTTATAGTGTAACCTCTGCTGAATGATTCCTGTCGTCTCTTCCTGAGTATAAGATGGTTTCTCTGTTCTAGCTAATGTCTGTCTGCAGCCTGTCCATCTACTTCGCTGACCTCAGGAATGTGGGATTTATAGTGTTGTATCTTTACTACTTGTGATGTTTGAGCCTGAGAAGACATTGATGGTACCGACCTGAGCGATGAAAGATATCTAGTAGATTGACGTAGAGAGTGGAGTGAGCCGAGTATTTAGGCGGATGCTGATAGTGTGTACTTGTCTTGGCATCGCCGACACTCCATATACCTTTTCTCCCCTGCCTCTGTACATTTTTCTTTATGGGGGCAGAGTTGTTAGCACTGCGCCCAACCCCCAACCTGGAGGACCAGGAGGCCACATTTAGTCTGACCTCTCACCTTGGACCTGTCCGGCATGGTAACCCCTTCCAGGAACAGAAACGTTCCTGCCGGCATAGCTTTCTGGATCATTGAGAGGTACGTGAAGCCCCCCCACCACTACAAGGTAATGGCCCGCCGGCGGGGGTTAGCCCATTCAATATGTACGATAATTTTGTACAGAAACAATCTTCATCTAATATGTGTGATGATAATTGTGTACAGAAATACTCATCTAATATGTGTGACGATAATTGTGTACAGAAACACTCATCGAATATGTGTGACGATAATTTTGTACAGAAACACTCATCTAATATGTGGACGATAATTATGTAAAACACTATCTATATGTGTGACGATAATTGTGTACAGAAACACTCATCTAATATGTGTGACGATAATTGTGTACAGAAACACTCATCTAATATGTGTGACGATAATTGTGACAGAAACACCATCTAATATGTGTGACGATAATTGTGTACAGAAACACTCATCTAATATGTGTGACGATAATTGTGGTACAGAAACACTCATCTAATATGTGTGACGATAATTGTGTACATAAACACTCATCTAATATGTGTGACGATAATTGTGTACATAAGTAAAGTACAATAACTACTTATATCTACATTTTATACACCAATAAACGAGAAATAACGTCATGCACATACAAAACCAAACACAGGCACGCCATGCTGAGAGAGAGAGAAAATAGAGAGGCAAATGCAACGGGGAAACCCACGGAGCTCACAATGATAAGTAGGAAAGAAACAAGACAAGATTAAACAGACATAACTGTTCCAAATCGGCCCAGAATCTTAAGAGGACGAGCAGAGAAGAATCGGCACTGAAGAAGGCTCCTGAGGTGAAAGAGCAAAAATATTGATCCATTGATGAGCGCGTGCAGGGCGTGGCGTTGTTGTTAGTAACGAAGGTTGATTTCTTGACTGTGCAGTCAAAAAGTCATTAAGTGTCCACACAATCTCTTTAAACCAAAACATCAACACAATCATGTGCTACATCTGGGCTCTGTTTCAAAGCTTCTTTAATGTCAAACAAGTTGCAAAATTTTAGCAGTTCAGATTCTTTTGCAACGACATATTTGTATAAATGTATTCATCTCTCGACAAACGCAGTTACAGTACTACTTTATATATATATATATATATATATATATATATATATATATATATATATATATTTTATAAGGAAGACTGCAGTAAAACTATAGCAATGCGAAACAGATAAAATCAAAGTACTGTAGTTTTACACAATACAAAAACAATAAAAATAAACAGCAACGCTTCTTTGATCTTTGTTGATAAAGGCCTTTAGTCGAAACGTTGCTGTGTATTGTATTTTTTTGTATTTGTAAAAAACAGTACTTTGTTTTGATGTTCTATATATATATATATATATATATATATATATATAATATATGAAAAAAAAAGAGTTGGCAACCTAGGAAACCAAATATACAGATAACACAAGGCAAAATCAACAAGACCCAAAATATATATATTGCATAGTAACGTTTTCATATTACACAATGCATATACAATAATATATGATATATTCTCATATTTTGTATTTGTTATATATTCAGTATAATATACAAAATTATAACATACCTTGTGTATGTACATATAACATAATATAGTAAGATATATTCATAACACACATCCCTAAACACATCCTAAACACATCCTAACACACATCCTAACACACATCCTAACACACATCTAACACAATCAACAGATGTAGACAACACCCCGCACGATATACTGATGACATACCCCGAACATATAGTAGTATATAAAAGATACAAGCAACACATGTGCGTTAAGATATCTACATAGGACACACATAGAAACGCACATTAAACACGCATACAGAATATATACAGATTACACGCAAACACAATCGGGCAGAAAAATAAGTCGATGAAAACCAAAAACCCACCATAGACACGCATGTGTATATATATATATATATTAGATGTCATATTGTGTTAAGTTGCATGTATATTGACATTCGTGATGTCATCAGTTTGACACTTATCCTATTACTCCTCACTCACCTCTCTAGCTGACATATTCCCGACTTGTATTTATTCAATAAATAACTTAACCTATCCAAGAATATAAACAGAACGAAACTATTTTCTTTCTACTGTAGATCGTTACTGTGATTGTGTATACTACTGCAACGCCAAGTTGTCTGTCGATGTTTGTTAGTCAAGATGTTAAATCTGTTATCAATAAATGCTAGAAAGATAAACAACTTTGACAACTGGCAACTGAATGATCGACTATTTTCTAGACGGAGAAATCTATCCACTTTCTTTCTGTCTTTTTGTTTCTAATGTAACAATTGATTTATTACTAACATAACATACGGTTTTTAAAAAAAAAAAAACAACGTTGCTAGTAAGATAATGTAGGAGAATAAACGAACTTGTTCTTACAGACAAACATAAAAGAGAGACAGAGATACCAAAAAAGAGAGAGAAAAAAGGGATATTAAGTATAGATTGAAACAATTATAAATACGATGACAGATAGAAAGAGCGCAATGACAAAAAACAAAACTAGAAGATGAAATAATAAGAAAAGAAATAAAATTGTGCAGACAAGCAATAGAAAAATGGATAGAAACACAATGCATTGAAATAAATGACATGTACAAAAACAAAAAACTAGACATGCATGGGAAAAAATCGAAAAAGTTAAAACAAGATAAATGCTGAAAACCATGGCAGAATGTATCAGAAACAAAAAGAGAAGAACTAATATTTGAAGAGAACGGGATACTAAATAGAAAGACAGAATTAACAAAAACATAAATAAATGAAACAAAACTAATCAACGATAACAGGGATAAACCAAAAACCACATAATAATGAAAGTCCCAGCGCCATGAGAGCAAAAACGAGCAAAAGTACAATGAAAATGAAATAACAAACTGCAAGATTAGATAATGAAATCAGAAAAAAATTGAAGTTCTTGGAGAATTTAACAAATATATAATTAATATATGTATACCAAAAAATTTGAAAAACAAAATTTTGTGCAGTTTTGTCAAAGAATTTAACATCAACTAAATGTTCGATTATAAAACAGTTTGATGAATTCTTGTCACAAGTGGTTACGCAATCCAAGAGGTTACTTGAGAATTATTACTTGCAATGCCCAAGTTTAAAGTAC